>CABFWO010000135.1:184698-195765 GCA_902155825.1 Timema genevievae | reverse complement strand
AAATAGTCAAAATCCGGTTCCTAGTAATTAAACTTCCTGATAAAACTTCAAACATTTTGAGCAAACTCAAAACTTCCAGAGAAAACTGAACACGACCTTGTATTGATGACGCACCAGCTACTAGCAGAGCATGCTTGGACATACCAGCCCCTCGCACGTTGCTAACACCCCGTGTGCCACTAGCACAAGAAAATAGAGCGTTGTGCGATTTACTGGCAGGCCGATTAAAATCATGCAAGCTACTACCAGCCACATGAGACAAATGCCTCTGGCATGCTAGTTGCCAGCTACTTGAATGCTCAGGCTGAGCTACTAGCTTATGTATCTGCAGCTTTGTGTTACAGGTTTCTATTTATTTATTTTATTTATCTTTGTGTCAGGTCAATGACCATTCTCTCGTTTACTCAATGTTTCTGTTGTGAGACTAATGCATTTAGCTTGGCACTAGTTAATTTCAGTTGGTAAATGAGCTTTTCAGAATCACACGTATGTTGGGAAGCTTTTTATAGGAGTTTGTACAAATTTGTTGGTTTGTTTAGTGTTCAGGTTTTTCAGAGGGTGCGGTTGAATGAAATGAATGAGATTTGTTTGGGTTCAGGTTGAATAGTTGGGCCAGGCAGTTTGGGTTAACAAGTAGTATATTGCGCAGATTGGATGATTGTTTATAGGTTACTTTTGGAGGCTCTGTGAAGATATTTTGGTGGAAGTATTTAAGAAAGAGTAAACCTTTTTTCAAGAGTTTATTGAGTTTATTGAGTTTTTTGAGTTTAGTGTGATATGTAGAGACCAGAAGGATGATTGTGATTGTTCCTGCTGATATTGTAAGCCTTTTATTTTGAGCTGTCTGTTTGACTAGACATCGGTGCTTTGAATTATATAATTTTGTTGGAGTAACCCGCTGGATAAGGACCATACTATCTCTAAAAAAAAAATTACTTCAAATTTTATTTTTAATTTAAAACTAAACCAATTTTCAAATCCTTGCATTTCCTTCAAGATTCAAAGAAAGTTATAGTGGGTTTTTTTCCTTAAGCTTCTGATATTTATTTGGTTTTAAAATCAAATAAATTTAATTCACTGAAATTTAGTGATAATTAATCACCTTGTCAGTTTCGATTTCGACAACCACCTCATCTACGGACACCTGATCTCCGACAGCTAGAACAAGACATGTCATTGGTTGTGTTAACAAATTACCTCAGTGAAAATAACGTTTTTAAAACATTAATAATCATCATTTGATTTGCCTTGAAAGGCATTATCGCAAAGAGTGTTTAAAATGTAGGTGTTTGGGAGATATGGCTCTTAAAAAAAAGTTTAATTTGAATGCTTATTTTATTTACAAATCACAACAACAACAAAATCCATTTTAATTTGTAAAAAAAAATATTTTGCACAACTCAAAGTTTGTTTTTGATATTTTTAAATGAAATAAAGTTGGTGTATCAAATACACAAATTTATAGGTTTATTGAATTTTACTTTTTGTTGAAAAATGTGATGAAGAAGTAAATGTCTACAAAGACAGTAAAGTGTAAAGATTACACCACTAATCTCAAACACAAAATCCTTTTAAAATACAGTTACCCGCTATTAGTGCCCATTTAGGCTATCCAAACTTTTTACTACCTGAATAAGGTAGGAATGAGAATGGTAGACCTTGAGAAGAAATTGTAACATTCACCTTCTGGGGAGTTAAAAGATTATGGTTACGTGCCATTTCAATGGATGAACTATTTATGTGGTCATAATTTGCGGAATAGTGATGTCTTGTGATGATCCAGCCAAACAATCTATTAAAAGTATGAAATTATAAACTAATTACAAGGGGTTGAAAAATGACAAATTACAAACAGTACCTATATTCAGGTGATAAAGGGGGGAAACTATTTAAGAATAAACTTTCTTACTATAAACGACTAGAGCTCCTCATGCTCACTGATGTGGTCTCTTAAAAACTAGCTAACTCTTAAAAAAAACTGCAACATATTTAGTCAGTAGAAATATTTAAAGTGAAATTATTAATCAAAACTATAAAGTCGGAGTCATAAGCAATTTTGGGTTGAGTAAGAGTTGGTGTCGGTAAAAAAGTACCAACTCCGACTTCGGATTCAAAATAAAAATTTCCAATATTTTTACAATATATGGTAAATATATCATTTTAGCTTGATTTTTTTTTAGGACCAGTGTTTGTAATTTTGTTTGACAAATTTATTTAAATATAAATTCACAGTGCCAAAATAAAAAAAAAAAAGCTTATAAGCTTATAATGAAGTACCTAAGGATTTAATGGATCATTTTACTGCAGTGAATTTGTTATTACTAATTAATATACATTAGCCATTTCTAAAAGTTGGAGTTAGAGTTAGAAAGAAGAAACATAGGAGAGTCAGAGTCAAAGACTTGGCATAATGACTCCACAGTCCTGTTATTAATATTCACAAATTAAAGTCTCAATGATTTAGTCATCAGCCATTTTAAAGAAAGGTTAAAGCCCTGTTGTAAAGTCTTTCTTAGGTTAAATAAAGTTCCATCATCAAATGTACTTACCTTTCTCCCACCTGACATCTCCTTCTGACACAGAGTCAGCAAAATTAGGCACTACAACGATCTTTGATTCTTCACCTGAAAACAACCAATATATACAATCCACTAACAATATTGAGTAAAGAAAATACCATTAATAGCAGTGTGCAAGGTACACATTTTCAACTAGAATCAGAGCTTATTTGAATTATTTAAAATATTGCTAAAGTCAAAGTTTGCATTTTTTTTATAGAAATAATATACTGTGCATGTTTATATAGTTTTATATACTAAATATTCTTTACAAAAATGTTAAACATATGTACTTTAGATTTAATTTTGTGTGTACTTCCTCTTACTTCCCCCTCAGGCTACCAAATGTTTACACTAAATGGGGTATAAACCAGGTAGAATGTAGAGAAAATGCATCCATTAGACACATTTGTGAGAAGAGAAAGTTAAAAATTGTTTTGGAAAAACCATCTTCAATAGAGTCGTCAGAGATTCCAACCATGACCTTCCCCTCACCTACAATTTAGTTAATTGCAAAAATGATGTCCTAAGCCATTCAATCCTTGATGTAGGTCAAGTAAATATCACAACATAGAATTCAATTATTGTAGATTTTGATCATGTGAACATTAATACATAATTTAAATAGCAGCAAAAAATACAGGGACTAGCTAATTGGCTCCCTGCTTGGTGGGCTGGGAAGGTGAGGGTTGGTGATGATGAGCTAAGTCAGTGTGAGCACCCATAGCTTCAGTTAGGAAAGTTTACCGCCAAAAGCCGGATTACTTGAGGACCTAAATGTAGCAGCACTGCTACTCAGGTGTAGGCCATGACAGGCTTAGTAGGCCGGTGGCCGAGGCAAACAAAAGGACTCAAGAGAAATAAAGTTAAATGCCGGATTAGAAACAAAGACAACCATGTGCTATGAATAGGGATTTTGTCTGAATGTTGACACATTAACTTAAGAGTGGAGGAGATTGTGGAAGTGAGGATCTGACTGAATGTTCTAAGATTGAGTGAGAATAAGTGGAGAGGGAGTAGAGTGTGGGAGCTGAGGAAAGGATTTTACCTTACACTGGATGAGAAATTATGAGGGAGAATCAACAATGTTGGGATGATGGTGAAGATAGTGGGAGGTGGAGTTGAAGAGGATCAGTGATCGAAATATTAAAATTATAATAAATGACAAAGGGAAACAAATAGAATTGCAGCACAAGTTGGGTATACCATGGACTAGAAAGACAATTTTGAGAAGTATTTAGAAAAGTACTTGGGAAAGGAAAGGCAAGTGGTGATGGGAAACCTTAATGTTCAAGTGGTAGGGAGGGAAAGAGAGAGAAGGTTTTGAGGCAGTGCTAGGACATGAGAGATGGAAAAAAAGAAATGAGGAAGGTAGAAGGTTACTGGAACTGTGTGAATAAAATGGAATGAATATGGCAAACAGTTGGTACAAGAAGAAACTAGAAAGGCATACAATTACTAGATACAGTTGTAATGGGGAGCAAAAGTTTGTAATAGATTACGTCCTTATGGACAAGGGAATGAAAAGACAGAATGTAATGTTAAGGTGATACCAAGTGTGTCTCCAGACCGAGAGGCCAGAGGGTGTTGCTGGCAGACATAGTGGGATGGGAATGTATGAAAACAATATAAGATCAGGGTGTGAAGGCTTAAAAATTATTTGGAAAGAGAATTGTTTTAAGAAAGGCAATTGCATATAACCTGAACAGGTAGTATAATGTGGCTATAAAAAAAAAAGTAAGAGGTGCTATGTGGGAGGACATGCAATAATAGGAAGCTTGTGTAAGGAAACACGATGGTGGAACATCAGAATGAAGTAAGCAGCGGATGAGAAGAACAAAATATTCAAACGGAGTTTTAAGAATATAAATGAAGAAACAGAGAAAGAGTATAGGAAGAAGAAGAGAAAAGTGAAGTGTGGGATACAGGAAGCCAGGATTGAATGGCTGCAAAAATTAATAGAAATATTTGAAAGGGATGTAAAAGAAAGAAAGTAAGGTGTTGTATAGAAAGGTAAGACAGAGGAGGAAAAAGAAGCGACAAGAAGTTAGAATGATGAATGAAGATGGAAGACTGTTGAAGAAAGAAGAGGAAGAAAAGGAATTATAGATGAGATATTTTGAGATGTTCAACCCAGAAGAGGAAAGGGATGAGAGTGAAACATTGAAGCAGGAAGAAATAGCATAAGAGGAGGAAAGAGGTCCTACATGAAAAGAGGGGGAGGATGTATTAAAGAGGTTGAAACAAGGAAAAGAACTGGATGTGGACAAAATGACTGGAAATGATAAGTGCTGCAGCTGTAGAAGGTATAAAATGGTTATACAGAGTGCTGAGAGTAATATGGAAGGAGAACATGGTACCAGAAGACTGGAAGAAGAGAATCATAATACCAATTTGTAAGAAGTGTCAGGAAGACGTGTACAAATTATATAAGAATAATGCTGACATGCCACTGTACAAAAAATATATGAAAAGATACTGGAAAAGAGAATAAGTAAGAAACTTAGAGGAAGGTGGAGTAAGGAACAGTACGGATTTAGGGAACCGAGCTCTACAGTAAGTAGACTTGACCTTTGCTATATGACAGCTGATGGAAATAAGATATTAAATTGGGGAAGACTTTGTAATGATATTTATGGATGTGGAGAAAGCATATGTTTGCATGGCTAGAAATAAAGTTTGGAAGGCAATGGAGGAGGCTGGATTGGAAAAAGGAGTTGTAATGAGAATGTAGAGTATGTCTGAGGATAAAATGAGTCATGTTAAGATGGAGAAGAGGGATATGGGTGTTTCCAAATAAAAAATGAAGTGAAACGGGAGTGCTTTCTCCCCACAACTCTTTCTAATGGTAATGAAAATGGTCATGAATAAAGTGGCAAGGAAACTCAAGGAGGTGGTTTTCCCTTTTCATAATGATGAATTAATCATCGAGATATGGGTGTTGTGTATGTTCTATTTAAATTAGTTTATAAGTCATGTACTAATATAGTCAGTAAGTTCAGAAAGTGCACATTAAATACCTCAAATAAATGTTAAATGAAAACTCGAGGAAAAATGAATGAAAGCCATGAGGTTTGCTGATGACTTTATAGTATGGAGGGAGAAGGAAGAGGAAGTACAGGTACAGAAATAGCTACAGGAATGGAATAAGGAAGTGAAAGAGTGGAGAGTGACATTTATCACTGTAAAGGAGTAGAACTGAGAAAGGTACAAAGTGTAAAATATCTTGGAAATGTGATTGAGGCAAAGGTTGGGAGTAAAGAGGATCTAATAAGGAGCAGGCAGCAGGAGTTGTTCTATAGGTGTGTAAGAGACCTGATTTGGAAAAGTGACCTTGAAGTGTAAGGAAGTGCTGTAAAGAGTGTACCTTGCACCCATAGAAACATAGGCAGCAGAAACATGGACAGTGAATGTAAGAAAGATAAGGAAAACGGAGGCTATGAGAATGAAGTTTGTGAGGATCATGTTAGCTTTCATCAGGAAAAACTGGATTAGGAATAAAGTTATCTGGGAAAGAGTGGGGGTACAAAGAGTAAATGAGATAGTAGAGGATAGTATGGTATAGCCACATAATGAGGGAGAAAATACCAAAGAAAATAGAGACAAATTCTGTAGGAAAAAGAACGCAAAGAAAGACCAATAAAGAGATGTGAAGAGCAGATAAAAGAAAGTATGCAAGTGAGAGTAGAATAATTTAAACAATTAATATGGAAAGAATGGTGAAAGGAAAGAGGAAGATAAAGGAATTGTACTAAACTGACCCGGCCACAGGATGAAATCAAAAAAATTGAACATAATGGTATTTTTTTATTATTCAATTTGAAGCAGACATTATTTTATTTCAGAGCCAGTCAAAGTTGACAAAATATTCTAAGAGTGTTGACAAATATTCTAAGCAAAGTTAGAGTTTTCAAGGCTTGGGACATGCCTAAATATAAAGAGCTAATTGTAAAGATGAATAAATGCCAGAACGACCCAGAACTGGAGTTCGATAACCTAAAAATTGTCCAAAAATTATCAATATAATGACATTAAAAATACTCAAAAATGACTTAAAATTGACAAAAACTAACCAATAAATATGAAAGAAAACTCTTAAAGAATGCACATGAATGATTTAATAAGGCCTTTACAAAATTAAATTAAAATAGAGCTGAATGCAACGAAAAAACTTTTATCAAATAAACTTTTACATTTTAGTAAAAAATGAACATTGATTTACAAATAACGAACCTGCTTCATAAGTAATAGCTACTTAGTTCCAAAGAAATAGTTCCTATTTACTTGACGTTCGACAATTGTGTGATGAAATATCTTAAGTTTGAGAATTTATGAATTTAGGCTCTAGCACATAAATAATACTGTATTCAACATAGATGTAATAGAATGAATAAAAAATTATTATTATTATTATGACCTAAATATTTAAAATGTGCAAGTATGACTAAATAATATGTATGAATAAAATGCATCAAGCAAAACATAATATGTAATAAATAATAGGAGTGTGCAAAACCTCAAAAATGTTGATTTTGTTTCAAATATCTATATGCTTCAACTTCGATTCGAGAGAAAAATTCCTGATTTAACAAACACATTAATTATGTTCAATTTTATCATTTTGTACTGTTAAGTACATTACAAATTACAAATTACAAAAATTTAAAATATGTAACCACACGGCCTAAATTGGGAGGTTTGAATGACAAAACGAGCATTGCACGGTGTTATGATTAGCTAGTAAACAAATAGAATAGAGGCGCTAGCTGACCACATAAACAGTATTAGCATTCCAAAGGGGTAAACCAGGACAGGCAACAGAATAAAGTGGTGTGTCCAGCTATCGAGGCTGACTATTCACTATCGAGTCTAGGGGGTCACTCTGCCCGTTTTGGGGGCTACATGGGTTAGGACACTGGTACATCAGTACTTGTATTTGAGGGTTCCCACTCGAGCCCAGGATACCGAGGTTCGGAGACCGTGTATGATCACCTAGAGGTCAAACAGGCCATTGGTTATTCCATGCAATACTTGGTTCTGTGACAAGCTTCCAAGTAATCTTTCAAGTTATTTTATATTTTCAATATCACTATAGACATCACATTTGTAATAGACATAATAGTATAAATAAAAACCATAAAATCCAAGTCTAATTTCAATCATGAACCCACACAATCATATATCCACTAACCACCCCCGTTCCCCTATCCTCGGCCATAACACATCAGCCGCTGCTGTTAGCGATAATAGTGCTAACATTTGTGAATAGTGTGTGTCATGTGGTCAGCATAGTGAATCCTTTGGTCACTTATATCAGTTTTCTAGACTTGAGTCACTACCTATTTATTCAAGTAGCTCCTCATTTGTCCTTGCGAGGCTGAGTTTGACCCGTTCTGAACCCATTGTTTCACAGAAAAATTCTGAAAGTGCCGGGGATCGAACCCGGGACCTCTGGATCTGTAACCAGGAATTCTGACCAATAGACCACAGAGGCAGTCACTAAATGGACCCAAAAGGGTGAGAATTAGTTTAGCATCTTCAGTGGTCATTTTGTGTTATAGCCATACCTGTTAGAATATTATACCCCATTCAAAATCAAACCACAGCTTTGTCACTACTATTCGTATCACACTTGAAAGCAATCATGATGTTTTAGTTATAATTTAAATGAATCTCGAAACAGTAATAATGTGGTCATGCCCCATCCACACTGGCAGTGCTTTTGTATTTAATCCAATAGAAAAATTTGTATTAAAATAACGTGATTAAGTATGAAAATATCCCTCATGTGTATGGGGCATTAAAGAGGGTTATATACTGACACATTACAGCTGACGACTGGAAAGTCCTCATTGAGAGTAGCCATTGTCTATATTGGGGCTGTTGGCAGAACCTGGAAAAAAGTGCCATCCAATCAGAACACACTTCATATTACATGTTACATAACTAATGGTTCTAAACACACAAATGGGTACACTGTGTCTCCTCAAAAAATTGGTTTTGTTAAGTGATAGGGAGATTGAATTTCAAATCTTTGAAGAGTTTAGTGAATTTTTTTTTTCCGAAGTTATTCCCCAATCTCCCTTCATACAATAAGCATGTGCAGGGTGTGGCTGATGGGGTTGCCAGTTGGAAGAGACAGGGGGTGGAATATATTTACATTTTTTTTAACAAATACATTAAATTAAAAACAAGAAAGAATGAATGTTTTATTCTACAACATTAATCCTTTAAGAGCATACATTATACATTAAATTATTCTTTGAAAAACATACATTATAAATTACAATGTTAACAGCCGCCTGAAGGGTACACCAGTATTTTTATAAATAGTCAATAATGTCATCCAAGTTTGTATTCACAGCCAACATTTGTTCGATGAATGGGACTATAAGGTCATGTAGCAGGCTCTCAAGTCTACACTAACCAAAACCCTTGAAAATCCATCAACACAGTTTCTAAAAAAAAAGTATGTTGTTCTTTTGTCACTTCAACATTTCCTCTTTCTTCAAATAGATAATGTGAGTTTGGTAAGAATAGATTATCATTGAAGCCTCAATTTCAAAAAAATTATAGTAACGTTAATTTATATTTCAAATTGTCCTTTAATTATTACATTATTATTATTATTATTATTATTATTATTATTATTATTATTATTATTATTATTATTATTATTATTATATTAACGCTGCATCTTACAACCAATTTAGTTTATACACCTTGTACTAATTACAGTGATGTGATAGGGATTAGGAAGGTTTAATATAGAGGATGTGCACCCACATATGTGTGGAGGGGGAATGAAAAACAATATAGGGAAAAAAACCACCCTTAGTGCACCCAACCAGGATCGAACCCTGATCTCCCTGTCTTTGGCAGTCTAGTCTAACACGAGAGTAGCGTGTTGGATCATGCATCCACCAAAGCGAGTTTGTTGTTATTAACAGATTAATTTAAGAAGTAAGGATAAGGATGGTAGTTTAGAGGAAGTGCACTCAAAATGTGGAGGAGGGATGGTAAGCCCATCCTCCCAGGTCACTTAAATAAGATTTGAACATTGACCTTCATGATAACAGCAATCCAATATTTTGCAAGCCTGGCTCCTTGGAAATGAACATTGAAACGTTACGGTTTTATTTGAGATATAATTGCCCAGCGATTGGGCGCCAATTGATATGTACTGGTTGTATAGGCCCCGCGATTGGGCACCAATTGAAACGATCGTTATTTATTAAAATATAATTGGTAATTATAGCCCCGTGATCAAGCGCCAATTATGATGATATAGAATTATTATTATGCCCCACGTTTGCTTGGGGTGCCGGTTAAAGTTATACCGTTTAATCAGCTGATAACTCCACCGTGATTGAGCACTAATTAAAGCGGTATAGAATGTTTGTGAGATAATTTAATTAAATAAATAAAACCTTTAATATTGCACACGATTTATTTAGATCATGGCACTGGTTTATTACAACGTTCTGTAGATTTATATTGCCGGCACTGTGTAAATTTATGTAACTACTTTATATATTCATATGCACAAGCAGCTTATATATGACCTATCCCTTGCCTCTTGAACCTCTCGCGACCAGTGTCAAAACCAACAAATTGAAAGAGTTCTGGCAACAGGTGTCATGAAGGCTAGCTTCCTATTGAGTATAGGGAGCTAATGTCACTTGCTTGTTTGGTAAATATAAGTTGGTTTATAAGTCGTGTGCAGATATAATCATTCAGTTTATAAAGTGCATGTTAAATAACCCCAAAAAAAATCACTTGCAAATAGAAGTATTAATTATGTTTTAATTACTTTTTATTTCTTAGGTACAAATATAATAAAGGCTATCTAATTTTTACAATAATAATTTACTGGTTAGTAAATACAATTATTAACTCATTCTGGTTGTAAACACTCATAAAAACTACTCACCTTTCCCAAGGAGATGTACCCCCAGTTATGTGTCGAGACCAACTTCGGAGCCTTTGTCCTAAAAAGCAATAAACAACTGTTAAGGTACTTCTATTCTGAGATATTTGGTAACATTTATTAATGGGTTGGTTCCAAAATGGTATCTGCTTCAGTGATTATTCTAATATTTTAGTTCTTAGTTTCAAGCTCAGTGTTCCATATTCCACTTACCCATACAAACCAATCCAAAGATATGAGATCTTCATTGTTTTTGTATTTCTGTAATATGAGTAGGCCTAACATAGTTACAATAAGAGAGGGTATCAAAAAGTTTCAAGACTAGTTCTGTAAAATGTAAATAAATTACATTATTTTAATTTGACCACTATTTCCTTCAAAGTAATCCCCTTGTGCAGTAATACACTGATCCCAGCACTTTTTCCACTTTTAGAAAGCTCCTGGAAGTCCTTGTCTCAAATCGCGCACAACAACGCCTGCTATCTACACTAGATTTTATTCACGGTGTCGAATCTGTGACCCTTGAGCTTTAACTTAACTTAATCTTTGGGAAGAGGAAGAAGTCACGGGAGGGGGGGG
>CABFWO010000135.1:129114-175325 GCA_902155825.1 Timema genevievae | reverse complement strand
AAAAAAAAGAAGAAGATAGTTTTGATGGATTTCAACACAGAACCGAAGAGGGTACCAAGGTCTACATACTGATTTTTGTTGATGATTTGATCATCAGCAGTACTCGCATACAACCTCAAAGCTGCACTTCAAGTTAAATTTGACATGACATATTTGGGTAACTTATTCTTTTTTCTCGGAATAAAAATTGAGAAAAGAACCGATGATATATATCTTAGTCAACCATCTTATATCAAAAGACTTTTATGCAAATTTAACATGGAAAACTGCAACATCGCTAAAACACCAGTGGAGATGAAGCCCCCTATTGATGATGGAGGATCAACCTTTATAATTGGCATCAAGCCATAAAGAGAGCTCATAGGCAGTTTGGTGCACTTAATGCTATGCACCAGAACTGACCTGACCTGAGTTTTTTTGTCAATTATTTCAGCAGGTTTCAAAGCTGTGCAACTAACATTCATTGGGAGTCACTGAAGCACACTCTTCACTATTTACAAGGAACTTCACACCTAGCTCTGCACTTTACTAAAGAAGAAGGGACACCCCTAATCGCATATGCTGATGCAGATTGGGCCAACGATTCCAGTCGTAAGTCAACATCTGGATTTCTTCTGAAAGTTTTTGGTTCAACTGTATCTTGGACAACTAGAAAGCAGCCCACTATTGCCTTGCTGTGAGGCAGAATTCATTTCACTTGCCAATGCCTGTACTGATTTCCTATGGCTACGCAGTCTACTACGAGAGTTGGGAATCAACCTCGAAGTGCCCACCATATATGAGGACAACCAGCCTGCCATCAAGTGTCTTGAGAAGTGGGAACACAAAAGTTTGAAACATATGCATGTTCACAACATCTCCCTCCCTTCACACCCATGTTTCTTACACCCACAATTAGGATTCATCCATGTTTAACACATTTGCCTCCTTTCTGTGCACATTTAAAGCATGTTAAATTGAGGCAAAGTGTTGGTATAGCAATTTAACATTATTTTTTATTCATTATGATCTTGGTACATTTTTTATGCATATGTTGGTAGTTCTGTTGATAGTATTGGTTCTTGCCTGATATGTATTTAGTTTTTCGGTACATATTAATATTTCAGTTAGTAAACTACTTTCAATCGAGTAATGTTTAATGTTCGTAGAATAAACATTCTATAAACCTGTGGTGGCACATTTTCAAAAATAACCTAACCTGACCAACTTAAATCTTAGAAATTAGGTGAATCTGCAAGAAAACGGCGCAAGAATTAGATAGGACTTGATAAAAGAATTGATAACATATTCCGGGACTTAAAAAAGACAAAGAACTTGAAAATAAGTATGAAATACAACAGCAAAACTTGTTTATTTCATACTTTGCCAAACCCACTCTGGCATTATATAGAAAGCCTAGGCATTTTATAGAATGCCTGGAATTTCACACATTGCCGGCGACATATACTCAGTTTTCGATCAAAATTTTATGAAGGGTTTGTATTAGTCAAGGCAACAACACAAGAATCTTCACGCCTATTTGAATACAGCCGTTTTGGACAAATATTAAAACATGGTTCTACACAATACAGTCAACTCTGGTTTTAGTGAACTCAGTTGTAGTGAACATTCGGCTGCAGTGAACCAAATTCATTGGTCTTAACCCACATACATTTCAATGTCTGTTAAAAAATATGTTTATAGTGAACCCTCAACTTTGGTTTTAGTGAACAGAAAAATTGAAACTTTCAATAAGAAATGTCACACTAACCTCATTCTTTAAAAACATATCTTTTTGGCTGTTTAAACTTGAAGACACCTATTTTCTACCCGAGTTCTTGATTAGGTAGCACAAAGCTTGACTGAAATACTGGAATGTGGCAGGGGATGGTTGAACTCAAACAGTTGCTGCACTCATTGACCTGGCTTAAGTTTTAATACCTTTGTCTGTGGCAAGTAAAGGAAGACAGTCTTCTGAGTTGTATTTATATGACAGGAGTTACAGGACAGTGAATGACAGTCTGTGGGGCCATTTAGTAATTGTTTTCACTAATCCCTTCGAGAGGGTAAATGAAACTTAAAAAAAAGAATACTTTTCTACTCAGCTTAGTTTTTAAGTGCATGAATAATGTGGAATCAAGTAGGCCTATTGAAAAAGCACAGACTTCAAAGAAGGATCTGGGGAAAATATTAATTAAAACAGTATAAACTAAACAACAGCATATGACCGATTTTTTTAAAGATACATTACTTAATAGATTTCAATAAAGCATTATAGTACTTGAACCACTACTTTCAGATTTAAAAAAATCGGTAGTGAACTTCGGACATAGTAAACAAAATATCCGAGTCTGTAGAGGTTCATTATAACCAGAGTTGATTGTATCTATATACTATTTCTACTGTTAACAAACCTTACATTATGTGCCACTGATGATGGTCCACATATCATATTAAACAAGTTTTTATGCTTACTTTTACACTTCAAACTCATTGTTTTCTCTCTCAAAATATGTTTTTATTAGTTAAAAATAATAGGCTAAGTTAAATTTAAAATATAAATTTAGAAATTCTCTCCGAGTTTTATAGCAATTTTGAAATTGGTACACATTATATATAAATATGTTGAGGGTAAGTAAATATGTGTAAGAATAAATTTAAGATGGACATCAGTGGGAATGTGGACTATATGTTTAAAGTTTGTCTATTCTGGTCTGCCTGTGAAGGTAGGTTGAAGTGTGAATCCCAGCTGGCTGTATTGAAGGTGTTTGTTCCTCAATGGTTTCCCTCTATCCCTCAATGCAAATTCATTAACACTTTTTCTGATATTCTACTTTTCTTCATTTATCTCCATCTTGATGTAACTAAGCAGATAACCTGGACAGGCAATAAAATATTTACAGCTGTTTAATTGATTCTGAATATCAACAGGGACCTGGGCGAGTATATTCGGGAACAAGTGAAGCTAGGGTTCAGCGCTGGAGCCGTGACCAAAGCCAATGATGCTGAATGCGAGAGGATCCACGCAAGCTTGAAGAGACTGGTAGACAATCACTACAGCCAACTTTACAAGAGGGTGCTGAGTTCTTCCTCCAGTGGCCTGAGCGTTAGTGAGTGCCACTCTATTTTGACAACAGAGTTCCTAGAGAAACTTGAGGAAGAAGATAAAAGTTTTGTCTCTAAGCTCTTTGACAAGAAAGAAAAATGATTGCCGCTGTATCTAGACGTATTTGCCAGCATAGACACTTTTCCTTAGGTATTTTAAATTGCTCTGTAGAAGTATCTGGATCACAAAATTTGCCTTCTGAAATTCTTCATGTCCCGGTTATGGTGAAGGAGGTCCTAAGAAGCCTTCAACCATGTCCCGGGCAAGTATTTATTGACATGACGTTTGGTGCTGGAGGACACAGTCGTAAGCTCCTCGAATCAACACCCAATATTAAACTTTTTGTGTTAGACAGGGACCCATTTGCACATTCTCTCGCCTATAAACTCGCTGACGAATTCCCGGGACAAGTTACCCCACTGTTAGGGAAGTTCAGTGAGCTGCCACAACTATTATCATCACAAGACGTCAGACAAAACTCCATTGATGGGATTATGTTTGATTTTGGCTGCTCCTCAATGCAGTTCGATATTGCAGAGCGAGGTTTCTCCATAAGTAAAGATGGACCCTTGGACATGAGGATGGATGGAAATCGCTTTCCTAATGCCCCCACAGCAGCAGACATCTTAGCTCAAGCTGATGAGGACGATATTGCTAGGATATTAAGAATCTATGGTGAAGAGAAGCAATCCAAGAAAATCGCTCGAGCTATCATTGAGGCACGCTATTTGTTCAAAAGGCTAGAAACAACCCACGAGTTAAAAGAGTTGGTCGCTTCTGTTTGTGAGACAGACCAAAGGACAGATAAGTTACAGAGGCCAACACACTCTGCTACAAAGACGTTCCAGGCTCTGAGGATATTTGTAAATAACGAAGTAAATGAGCTGAATTATGGCATGCTAGTCTCCCGAGCGTACCTTAAAACTGAAGGTAAACTGGTGACCCTTACGTTTCACTCGCTGGAGGACCGTATTGTGAAACGCCATCTGTCTGGAAACATCATCGACAATGCCATAAACCCCTTGCCACTTAGATACACGAGTCAGGCTTTGTGGCATGACAGGGAGGCTGTGGATAATCTGCTCGAATCCGACTGGGAACCCATCTACAAACACGTTCTCATCCCAACTATGGAGGAAGTTGATAGGAATCCTAGAAGTCGTTCGGCCAAACTCAGGGCTGCAATCAGGGTCAAGTAAGTTAAATTTTAGGGAGAGCCATAGTGTGAGATGCAGGAAATTGAGCTGCTCTAGAGATGATAATACTCTTGATTTTATTAATAAGATGCTCAACACAAACATTATTAATTACATATCCCAAGGGGTAGGGGTTGGAAGGGCTACTTAGAGAAAATGCACTTATGCCATCGTGAAGGATGGATGGTAAAACCACATTGATCATATATGGAAAACATTGATACAGTTGAAACTCAAATAGCAACATATTTTTTATTACATTTAACACATGGTGGCTACAGACAGGGAAAATAGGGAAAACCTGGAAAAGTAAGGGAATTTTAGGATGACAGGGAAAACAGGGAAATGTCAGGGAATTTAACTAAAAATAGGTCTAAAATATCCCATTAATTACGCAACTAAACACCAAAATAAAAGTTAATAATACCTTAATAAAATAACATTTTAATTTTTTAAATAACTGATAAAACTTTATGTTTAGTAGATACAAACTTTTTTTTTAATATGTGATCAATAATAAATAAAACAAAAGTCATCATCGACCATTAAAACTGGAAAAAAGTAGTCAGGGAAAATTGAAAAATGTTGCCTGGAAAACCTGGAAATGTCAGGGAATTTTGTAAAATATGTTTTGTAGCCAGCCTGTACAACATGACTGTTAATAATGGTTCAAGCCAAGAGGGGTTGATAAAGAGGGTTTTGTTGGAGGAAGTGCACCTTGTCCTAGCATAGAGAGAGGATGGAGAAAACACCTCCAGCGCATCTTGCTAAGATTCAAACTTCTACCATCTTTGAAGTAGGTCTTGTGCTCTGTGAATCTATCACCTTAGATCTCTGACCACTGGTGCGGGTGTAAAAATGTATATTTTTGTAGATGGGTAATGATGGAGACCTACTACAATGGGTAAATGGTCAACAAAATTATAGCCCTTGTCAGTAGACACACAAATTAAAGAATCAGTTTCGTCTAGAAATTTTTACCACAAATTGGGAAGTCGGGGTTCAAATCCCACTCCGGTATACTGAGGGTGGTTTTCCCTAAATGCTTTCCACCTTCTTCCTACGTGTAAATGCAGTTAGATTTTTAAACAATACCGTTCTCATTTCTATCCCACTAGTGTAATTAACTGCAGATAGCCTGACTGGGTAATAAAATGTGCAAGAAAAAACTGTAAAAGTATGATAGTTTGAATTTGATGTACTTAGATTTTCAAACTACATTGTGTGAAAGTCAAGAACTGAATGTATTACAAACTACACAATCACATTAAACTGGCACAAACATTTAAGTTACAATTTTATTCTAGATTAACAATTAAATTACTAGCTAATATTTTGTCCAACTCATTTCTTAGCAAGTTTATTTTGGTATTTGTTTTTCACTCATCTCAGCTGTGAATATTTATAACTGTGTTTATTATAAGTAGCTCTGGGCTTTTTTTTTAAGTTTGTAAACATGAACATTTCTAAGTTGGTCCGTAGTAGCCCATCTCACACTTAAATCAACTGAGATATTAGATACATTATGATTATGCTCAAATAAAGAATTGAATTGAGTTTTTCTGTATTATTTACCTGGCAAAAAAAAAAGGATCAGTGAAATACGTAGTTCTTTTCATTTTAAAACGATTTATTTTTCAATTATTTTTAATTTTTTGAAAATATTATGAAATATCCTCACTGGTCTCAATTCCACTATTTTATTCTAATGAAGAATACAGAAAACAATGCCACAATGCCTGGTTCAAGATATGTCACCTAAATAAGCTACCCGTGGAATGAAACACGATCTTGAGGGTTCGAGCGAGTTTCGCGTTACTTATAACATTTTATTTTTTTGTAAAAAAAAATTTAAACACATAATTAACTAACTTTTTTTAAAGAAAACATTTTAGAGACCATATTTAATATTGCCATTACCTACTATAGAAAAATATTACCATATTTACTGAAGCCTTAATAAAAAAAAATATTATTTAACATGAAATACAATTTTTAAGAAAGCTTTTCACTGTGTTTATAGAACAAAAGGGAATTTTTTACAAGCGTATGAATAATTTTCCAACAATTTTTTTTAAACAGGCCTATGTTATATCACGTTTGTGACATAGGTTTTCAGGTGCGTTGGGCTTTTTATTTAAGGACCTGGTCATTGGTCGTTGGAAGTGAAGAGTCGCATCAGCGCCAACCCCTAATTACGGTATCAGAAGAAACCAATTGAGTTATACTTTGTCTTTGGTGGCTCAGTCAGCCCACAATTTTGCCAGAACTATCAGCACTTTAGAGCCCACCCTCCTTACCTTCACCCATTCAAAGAGTGAAACTGAGTTAGCAAGCAAACAAAACAGAGATATAATCCTCTGAACTCTAAACTTGTATGTAGCCTTGCGGAGAGCTATTAGGGGAGAGTACAAAAAATTGTCACAAATAGAAGGCAATGCATTTGTCAACTGGTTTGATCTTTCATTAAAATTCATCCTGACCAAAGCATACATGCATTGGAAGTTTTCTAGCCCTCAGATATGTTCATTCGTAATCAAATTGGGGCATGGTCTGGTTTGCCAGTGATGGGGAGGTCAGGCATCAAATCCTGCCCTGGTGTGTGTGTCTACAAAGAGTTTTTTTTTATGTTTCCCACTCTGCCTACAAGCAAATGTGGTTACAATGTCTCTAAATTTTACCTTACTATTTCCTATACCGTATTAGTGCATTTAAATGGGTATAGATCAGGCAAGTAAACAATAGAAAAAATTATAATATTAAGACGCGGTGCTAAGAATAAAATATATAATTAAGTGATAGCCAAAAGTTTCCTCGAATCTATACTGTGAATATTCATTAAATTGCAAAATTAATAATTAAATCAAAAATAAATACTAATAACATTTTATTTACTATTTAATAGTAAATACAATTTTATTAGTATGCATACATTTTTACATTAACACATGATATAGAAGGCTAATGTTGATTTATTCTAAAACAAAATTTTATTGGATCAATAATAATTATACAAATATTTTAATTGTTTCACTACTAAAATATTACTTACGACACATAATGAAAAATAGTATAATGCAAATACAATCAAAATTGCAAATTACACTAATAAAATACATATTAATATTATTATTATTATTTATTAGCATAGCATCTTCCTACACGTTCAGGCTATACACACACTAATGTGTAATGGTAGGATGACTGAGATGAAATGGAGGACCTACAGTTTAACGTGGGATCCAAATACAAATTGAAGGTTCTGTTTTGTTTGGTTGGGTAATATTGACATAGGTCAGTCATAGACAGGATTAAAAACTAAAAGCTCAAAAGAATGCTAAAAGAATTGAAAATACTTCACAATCATTATTTAAGGTATTGTTATCTGTGAATGAGAACAAAATACTCATATTTCATACAAAATCCTTTATCAATAAACCTTTCATTCTGGTATTCTTTTTATCACCGAGTCTTATTATCCATTCAGGCTACTAACCTTTTTGCTATTGAATAGTATAATAAACAAAACTATTTTAATCCTGATAATATAATTGTTTTTTAAATATGACTAAATAATGGTTATTACTTTCTAATACTTAACTTAGTCCATGGTATGAGGAACTCGAGAGTTCATTGCCGCACTTACTAAAGTATGCCACCTATTATCTTGAGCTAGTCCTATCCAGTCCACTTCATTATTCATGAGGATGACATATAAAGATGTATACTTGTTTTGGGGGAGAAATTCCTCTAATAGTTTACTGATTTTGTTTTTCAAAATATTAATATTTTAAAAAATGGCTTTAGTAATTTGGTTCAAATTGGGTAATTGTTAAGCTTTTTGCATTATAAATTGTATATATTTGTTTTTATAAAAAAATATTTAGTAATAGTAGTTAACTAATTATTGAGTTTTGTAACGTTAGGTTTTTTTGAAAATGGCTCTAATGATTAGGTTCAAAACTAAAAACCGGGGACTATTTTGTATTATCAATATTAATGTATCTTTATTAATCTAAAATAAATTAATTTAAGGGTTGTTTAGCTAAGATGAATTATATAAAATTTTAATTTTTTTAAAATTGATCTTGCAGTTTGAATTCAAATTATTAGTTTTTCATAATAATATGTTAACTAATAATTTTAGGGTAGTTTACAATTCATTTATTTTTGAGAATTTTAATTTTGTTAAATAGCCATATTTAAACAATTTGGTTTAAAATTTGTTAGTAAAGAGTGTTTATTGTAAGTAGTTAGTAGTTAAAATCTACTCTGAAAATGTTAGTAAGACTTTAATTAAAAAGTCAAAACACTTTACTAAATCCTTCAATTATAAGCACGTGGCCCAATAACACACATTATGAAATTACCAATGCAGGATGACCATGTCACATTACTAAGTTTTCTCCATCACGGAGTAATTATATCAAATTCATATCAAAGTGCCCGATACAAACTGCACATTTTAACAGCTCAAGTCTCCAAGGAGTGGGGCTAAGGTACCTTACGGATAATATTTATCTAGCATAGGAGTGCTTTGTTACAAACCTTCTAGAACTTTCTACATGCAATGACCCGCCTCGGTGGCGTAGTTGGCTAACGCGCCAGTCGTGTTGAGCCAGACCTTCGAGGACGGGGAGATCGAGGTTCGAATCTCGGTCGGGTGAACTGGGGGTGGTTTTTCCTAAATGGTTTTCCACTCTCCCTCCACGCAAATGCGGGTTCACTTCCTCTAAATTCAACCTTCCCAATTCCTAACCCATTAGTGTAATTAGTACTTAAGCGTATAACCCGAACGGGTAGTAAGACGCGGTGCTAAATAAATAATAAATAAATAAATAATACATGCAATGCTACTGCACCCTTCCTTCATCCTTCACACCTCTCTTTGATTCAGAAGAAGACTCCAGCCTGTCTGGGCTTCAGACAGACAGACAGACAGACATAATAGTGTTAAAATACCTTACAAATCCACTGCCAAAAACAAGTTTAAATTATAATATAATTTTGAATTATTGAACTTATAACCTTAAATTTACATGAGGGTCGGATAAAATAATTCACTTATAAATAGTAATTCAACTCACATGAACATCTTATTTGAAGGGAAATATTCTCACATTAATGTATATCTCTTGGTAATGGCAGCTCTGCAACTACAAAAAAAAAATCTTAATTATATTAGAACGTTTTATCGTAGACTTTGTTTGAGGAATGCTAGATCTATATTTCTAACCATTTATTTTTGATCTCAGAACTGAGACACACACATGAAACATTGCTGAAAATTAGCTAACTCCATATTTAATTTTTTTTTTAATGTAGGATTTTAATCCAATAGAGAGATGCAAATTTTATGTGAACAAATTTTTATTTATTTTAAATATACTACCTTATTAATGTGAACTTTCTGAATGTCTTCAACTTGTCTAAAAGCTCAGGTAAAAATGTTTTAGATGGGTTTTAATGATGTTAAACATTTAATCAAAGTAGTATGACTATTCTTATATATCTCGCTATATTGATGAGGTAGATAATTTCTTATTTAGTATAGTAAATACATTTGACTTACATTGATACATCACACATCACTTTTGTAATGATAGCTCTCAACTGAAGCCTTAAGATTTTAGGAATGTAAATAATTCAAATTAATCCAGGCAGAATAAGTTATATATTCCTATTATAATTTTAGTCCCAATTTAAAAATTCACCCCCATATGGTCACATCGTCTGTGTATTAGATTTTTTTTTAAATTATGGGCAGTATTGATGAACATGGGGACTTAATGCCATGTTCATCTAGTTTGTTCTTCTGGTGATGGAGAGGTAGGGGTTCGATTCTCAGCCGGGTGTATTAAGGATGGTTCTTCATGAACTGAAAGTCAACTCTTACCAACCTGATTTGGTGGACACATGGTATAAGGCGTCACTATTGCAATAGAGTAAATTGCCGAGGACAGGATACACATCTAAAGTCAACCTTCCTCATCCCTAAGTCATTAGCGTAATTAGTACAGAGACGTATAACCTGAACGGGTAGTAAGACGTGGTGCTAAAAAACTCATACTGTTTGAACAACTGACAATCATGGTGATTATTAGCAAAATAAGTAACTATCAGTAGAACCTGTGCATAAGTTATTGTTGGTGGAGACTGTTGTAGTTTTGATTCGTGGTTAAATAGACTACAGATGCATACGCAGAAATGAAACAAGTTTTCTTACATTAACAACACTAACAATAATCTCTTGTCTTTCAAACAAAATTAAACATATTTTGGTTTAGATAATTAGTTTAAGGCAACTCAATTAAATTTATTTAGTAGTTATATTTATGATTAAAGACATATGCCGAATGGTTTTTAAAGATAAATAAAACCTTTTACTATTTTTTAAACACACGTCATTTTCAAAAATAATTATATTTTTGTTAGTACCATTAATTATCCCCCCAAAACACGGACGAAAACAATTACTGTGAATATGTGGAGTATATTAATTTTGTCATTAACTACATCACTGTTTATTCCTTGATACCTGCCATCATGGTTCCAATAAAAGTTTCTCTCTCGAAAGCACAAAGACATCACCCGTATGTTTGGGGCATAAGGGGTAGAGATTGGTAACTTAGGAGTAAATGCACCCGCAATAGCACGGAGAGAGTAAGGACAGAACACATCACTGGCAACTGACAAGAGCAGCTGACTGTTTACCTACAGTCCCATTTTCACAAGTTTATCTGACACTTTTTTTATCACCGTGCCTTAGTCTACTACCGTTCGGGTTGTACGCATATGTACAAATCACTCTAATGTGGTAGGGATCAGGGAGGTTGAATTTAGATGAAGTGTACCTGCATTTGCGTGGAGGGAAAGTGGAAAACCACCCTCGGTACACCCTACCGGGACCGAACCTCAATCTCTCCGTCTTCTGCACTCTATACTCTATTGCGAGATTAGCGCCCTAAACCATGCGGCCACATAAGCGGGTTATCTGACAATTAAAAAGGCTACTCTATAACTCCAATTTCACGTATTCATACGTCAGGTCATGTGATCTGAAACTGTTACATTTGATATAAATTATCGATAACAAAATAATTAATAAAATAGTAACATGTTATAAATTTTTGTCACAAAAAAAATCTGCTTATATTTTTTTGGAAGCCCTTTCCAGTTAAAAGTGTGCTGTAGCCGCGGTGATGCGGGTTTTTCTGTCATCGATAACAACAAGCTGTAGGAATACTTTCACCCGGTTACTGTGGACACTTTCACTTGCTTGGCGGGTCTGTATGGGGCTGGTTGGCACCGGGCCATCCTCGTGTGTGTGCGATATGTGCGTCACCTCGCCTACACACACATGTAGCTAGCTCCTCCACACATCATGGATTACATAACACAAAAGCAAGCGATCAAATAAGAAGAAAACCATTTCGTTTTTATAAGAGACGTTTTGTCCAAGTTTAATAACTCATTTTCAAGTCACAATACAATTCAGATTTATCCCTCCTCACTCCGCTTCGCGTCTTATCAGCCAGCCGGCCTATCCGCGTATGTTTATATTAATATGATAAGGAGGAAGATGGTAGAAATGTATCCATATTTGCGTGCAGAGAGATTAGAATAAACATTCAGGGAAAACTACCCTCAGTAAACCAAGACTAGGATTTGCGTTCCGACCTCCCCGTCACCCAGCAATCGAGACCAGATGAGGTTTGACGCCTTAGCTCACGTGTCCACCGATGCGGGTTGGCGAGTTTCGTTTCCGTACTAAAAATAAAAAATAAATATCGTTGGACGTCTTGAGTTAAAATAAAAACGGCAGACTCTATAAGTTTTCTCTTTTGATGGAAAAATGTAATAAATCTTCCATAAAGTGTCCAATTATAGTGACACGGATATTGCCCTCATTGTCATGGTCAACAGAGCTCTCAGTTTGATTCCGAGCGGAAACAATCAAATTCTTTTTTTCTTTACTTTCACTTTATTTTATCTTTGGATATAGGCCTATAGTGTTTGAAGCATCGCGTCTCACTTCAAGTCCGGGCGATCCGCATATTTATACTTTTGGAATCATAACCCTATTTTAATGGAAGAAGGTTTAGAGATCATATAGAGGGGGGGATCAGTACTCTCATTTGGAATTTGAACCCCGACCTCCTGGTCGCGCAGCAAACCCAAACTGATGTCTTTGTCCGCGTGGCCAAAAATGTTGGTATAATTATTACATCTGCATATTTTAACGAAACCATTTTAAATCGTCAATTATCTCCTACTTGCAGGTAATTAGCGAGTCTAGAGCTTAAAGCTGATTAGTTCACAATTAATTACAAGAAACTCACACGTGGCTACACGTCAAGCTTACCTTGACGCGGAGATCGGATATCGTATCCTGGCCGGCTGTGTTGAAGATTAATTTTTCTATATGATTTTACAAGCTCCCTACATGCAAATAAGGGTACATTACCTTTAAGTTCTATTTTCCATATCGCTACCTTAAAAAAAACTGAATCCCTACCCTTTTAACGTAATCACATTCAGATAGTCCGAAGGGGAAGTAAAACGCCTGAGAAAATACCCCGAGACGATTAGCTCGCCGCCTACTCAGAGAGAAATACTGTATACCTACGCTGCTGTATTTCTTATAAGTATGACAGCTCTTAAGCTTCAAACCCACTCATACAAACTTCAATTGTATTGTAACGTTCTGTTGTGAACCTGTTGAACATAAGTTACATAGAATTAAATAGCCAAAGCTATTATTTATGCTTTTAGTGAGGATTACTCCATCTAGATATCATATTCTGAAAATTTAAAAACGACACCTGGACACGGGAATCGAACCCGGGACCTTTGGCTGAGTACGCCAATGCTCGAACCACTGAGCTATACAGGATTCGTCCCGTACCCAGGGTCATTCTTCACTCATATCTTAAGGCAGAGCCTATGATGGACGTGCGGAAATCGTCGGCTACAAATGTGTGATTATATTAATATCACGAGCTATCAGATAAAGCAGCCATATTCGACTCGGTAGTTGGCTTATTGCTGCCATTTGTACAATTATTATAACTGTACGGGATTGCATATTAATAATTATATAGCCAAAGCTATTTATGCTTTAACGAGGATTACTCCAAATAGATATCATTAAGGCTCTGCTTTAAAATATGAGTGGAGAATGACCCTGGGCACGGGACGAATCCTGGATAGCTCAGTGGTTAGAGAATTGGCGTACTAAGTCAAAGTTCCTGGGTTCGATTCCCGTGTCCAGGTGTCATTTTTCAATTTTCAGAATATGATATAAGTTGCATACATAAAAATTACTATTTGTTTAAGGAAGGCTTGATATATATAAGAGAAAACTTAGTCTGCCGTTTTTATTTTAACTCAAGACGTCCAATATAGTCTCTATATTTCTAACCATATACTTCGATCTAAGAACTGCAAAATTTTGTGCCATAAGTCCTTGAATATGAACTAATTTCACCTGTTCATATAAGTCCATAGGTGGTGGTATAGCAGATAGTGGGCGAAACGAAATCTCCAGTAGGGCGCCTCCCCAGGTGGTGGATAGGGGGATGCCCATCCCCGCTAGACCTCTACTTTCTGGTGACAGTGGTAGGACGCCCAGTGGGTGTACCGGGGATGGTATATACCCGGGGTGGACCAACTTCTAGGATAGGTAGAAATAAGAAGGATAAACAGGATAAACTTAGGTTAGGAATTTCTTCCGACTATTATTGTATGTAAATAAAACTGAAGTAGTTAACAGATGTGAACTAAAGTAAAGAAGCAGGTACCGAGCTAATATTAAATGAAATACAGGAACGATCTTGGAGCAAGATTGCAAAATATATTGAAGTAGGAGATAAGAAAAATAAAGTTTAATTTAAATTTAAAGAAAATTCAAATTTTATATCCGTAAGCAAGTGTGGTGTTGTTGATGAAGATGCCCATCAATTGGCTTGACGCCATATCGTCACCACTTGAAAGTCACAGCCACATGTGAGCCATACCGGCACCACAGGCCACACACGCCACGCCGCACGCTAGCCATCGCCACAGGTCTTGGGAATCGGGACAGATAGGTTATGGAAAATGTAAGCTGTAAAATGTTCATATACATTAACTTTAAAACTTCAAACTTAAGGCTTTTAATCATCTGTTGATCCCTATTGTTTCCATTTTGACGTGACCCGCTTCGATGTCCGCATGGTCTAAGACGTCATTCTCGCAGTAGATTAGACAGTCGATGACGGGGAGATCAAGGTTCTAATCTCGGTCGGGTGTGCTGAGGGTAGTTTTCCAAAAGGTTTTCCCCTACTATTTCACGCAAATGCGGGTACACATTTATAAAACTATCAGCATAATTAGTAGGCCTACATAAGCGTATGACCCGAAAGGATAGTAAAACGCGGTGCTAGAATTGTTTTATGTGAACCGTATTTTTAAATAAATCAATTCCTCGACAACGCTGGATTTCAGTACGCTTCTCATTGTTCTGGTATACGGCCTCCGTATCGCTTAGTTTTTCAACCATGAATCAAGCTATAGGCAACTAGGACCTTTTTTTTTTTTTGTCGTTGTAAAGAAGGAAGTTTTTGAAATGACAAACTTTTATTTACGGCCAACATTGATGTCAGTTTACTCGTACTTTATTACTAATGTTATTTCATATATATTGGCATTATCTATAAAAATGTGCAGTTGCAGATCTCATTACTTGATATATGGATATATGAAAATTGTTTTAATAGATTTTAAAACTGTCAAAGAAAAATGCCTTCTTATATAAATCGGACTGTATTTGGCAGTGAAAGAGAAGGAGAAGGTGAATCAAAATGCCGTTCTTTTCATTATTCCTCGCCCTGATAATCCGGTGTCAAAGCCATCGATAACGTGTCATAGCGTCGTAGATCATACTTCTATTTATTTTTTTAAAAGTATGACAGGTGAAGGAGGGTGGGTGAATGTGGGTCACCTGTAGTCTGAAAACCACTCTCGTTGGGAAAGGAAGCTCATCGTCCAGGCCGGAATAAAAACAAGAACAGCAGACTCAAGCACCGTGACTGGGCAATTATGTCTTTATATAGATTTAAAAAAATATATATAACAGTCTAATTAACAATTAGCGTTGAAGAGCAGTGGGGATACAACGACGAAGATCCAAGAAGCGCGGATAGAGAAATAACGATGATAATGATGATACAAAAGCTGTTCCACTATTAAATAATTGCAGTTCAAGTTCTTGGCTCTTAGGGACACTTGTAATATCTTTCTAACCCATTGATTTCCTTGTAAATGCCGTCTTGCCGTCTTCTTTCTACCCAGAGGAGCTGCCATTTTATAGCTTAAGACTGAACGTCGTTATTTATATGAAAACATACACTAACTGATATACATGGTGAAAGCAATTTAACTACAAAAAAAAACTTTTAGCTTTTTATTTTTAAAATATGAAAATTAACATTATCTCTTAATTTTATATATCACGTCATAAATCTCTTTACAATCATATAGGAATCCCAATAATTTATATTTTACAAGAGTTTAAAAAAAATTAAAACATAATATGTTATAATTATCTTATTATTATACCTCTTGAAATATTTAAAGTAAAACATGAAAACGTTTTCTTGTTAGAAACTTTTTCTTTTGATTTTACATGGATATATTATGATAAAGCAATTATAAGAATAGTTCAAATATTAAAACCAAACTACGGGCCAACAGCACCTCCCATTTATGTGTGGTGGCGTTATAAAGTTACAGAATATGTAGCTTGAGTTACACACTGGCCGGCATTGAAAAGCACAGCATTAATATTATTAATTATGATATTAATATTATAAATATTTATAGTAATTTATTAATAATATAAAAGATTCGGATTTGAATTCGAATTCGAAATTTCTAATCTTAATATTGGAAGATTCGGAATCGATGGGTTCAGCTCAAAATTCGAATCTATAATTTATTCATACTTACTTAACAAATTGATATAATCAGACCGGAAATCAGTTGGATGGTAGAGTGGAGAGAGAAATTAACTTGACTTTCAGGTCGTAAAGGAATGACGTTGGTAACAGTGAATATATTTATTTTAAAAGAGTAGCTAGCCCCACCTTTTTGCAAATATTAATCAAACCTTACACAATGGTTAACGATGGGTGTGATCTTTATCTGATTTTTCACCTTTTGAGATTAGTGCGTTTTATTTTTTAGATAAACATTAAATATGTCTAAAATGCTTATCAACATTTAAAAAAATACTTTACTATTGAATTGGATTCGGAAACTTATAGTAAAATGTTAAACACAGTTTAAATTTGATATCTTACCATAGTCTGCCTAAATTAAATTGTTTTATCCAGACCTGGACCGATTTTTAAAATAAAATATTTGATCCAATTTTTTTAAAGCGTGAGATTCGACTAGGATTTGATTCAATAAAATAAATTTGCATGCGATTCTTTTCGGATTAGACTCAAATAAGTTAGCTAAGATTCGGATTCGATTCGAAATTGAAAATGATTAATTTTAACAGGCTTAGTTTGAATTAACTAATTGCTTATGGTATATTTTGAAACAATCTAGCATATTAATTGAATTATGACTAAATCTTTAAAATATACATTTTGTTTTTAAAGTACTCTAATCAATTTATTTTTTTCAAAACAAATACATTTTCAATTACCTTTGTTTGAAAGACAGGGAGATCGCTATTTACTAACGTATTACGAAGGACAAACTTTTATCTCTTCTTCGCATAAGTTTGTACTGAAACCTCGAAGAAAACTACAACCTACCTTTACTTCCACCAAGTTGCAAACAAAGCTCTCATGGTATCTACCTGTTTCCCTCATAGTCGCCACGAGAGTCGGTAACAGTTGAGTTGTATTCAATGGAGACATCGCCCGTGTGTACGGAAAGATGCTGGCCGGAACACCTGTTTCTTGGACTCAAGATATTTCCGATGGCAAGGCTTGGCGGTTTTGAAGGAGAGGGGGTAAGATAGCAACAGTTTTACTTCTGAGTGTGTGAGAGAGAGAGGTATAGGTACATCTCCAGCTTATCTTCGTCGGGAAGAGAGACAGAAACAGCTGATCTACCCGCGACAAATGTCCTCAGGCTCCGTCTCACCGCAACGAGAGAGTTTTTGACCTACATTCTTTTGAAGGGAAGGGGAAGGGGGGGCCAAGGGATCGGGATGTGGGTCGACGGTAGAAGGGACCCTCTCCTCCCCCCTTTCCTTTTACTACCCCACCCCCCCTCCACCATCAACACAAACTAAAGAGAGTATCAGCATCTCTCAACAGAACCGCGTGTAAGGTGGGCTTCTATCGAGTTAAAACGTCCCAAGCCCAGAAGGTGAGCGGTGTCTCCGTCCCGACAGACAACGACATCGGCATCCTGAATACTCCACGGTGAGAGCGGGTGTCTTCTTCTGCTCGTCTGTGTTTTCGTGTCGAAGGCCTGCTCTTTTCTAGACGTGCCCTGTACGAAAGGAACACCGCCTATTACCCATCCCGCGAACAACTCGATGTCTGCTAAAGTTCGATAAAGGCTGGAAATATTTAACGTATTTCCCTTCCCTTGTTTCTGACATCGTGATCAGGAAAATACAGGGAGCTTGATAGGTCTCTTAGAGGTATTTTAGACTCTGATGAGCGTCTTCCGGCGTCCACTGCCGACCATAGACTTCCGGTGCCAGGTTGTAGGATGTCATCTAACGTAAAGGAGAATCGGAACTCATCCTGATTACCGTGTGTCCTTGTTGTGATCTAATTTAGTTTGTGTTTGTGAACTTTCTTTATTTTAAAAATCTGCATATCTTTAAGAACCGGTTTCCTTCAGGAAGAGCTGTTCTTCTGGCAGGACATCAGTAGTATGGGAATATACCTTCTGTAACGGTGCTATTAGGTAAGTGTTTCAATTGTTGATCTTTTTACATTAAAATATAGTTATCTTGTTGTGATGTATAATTCATGTTTGTTTTAAAAAACTTGCTATTACGTGGTAGTTATAGGCAGGGATAACTTGGAAAAGTCCGATTATTTTTATGTCAGGGAATTCAATTAAATATAAGGAAAAATTAGAAAATTTAAATATCTGTCTACAAAAAAAAAACCTTCATTTTGAACCTAAACACTAAAACAAAATGTGAAAGATTTTATTTCTCATATGTTATATTATGCTACATTTGAAGCATCGAGCTGTATGGAGCAGAAACTTGGACTCTTAGGAAGGTGGAAAATAAATACTTGAGGAGCTTTGAAATGTGGTGCTTGAAAAGACTTGAGAAAGTCAGGTGGACAGACAGGGTGACAAATGAAGTCCTAAGAAGGGTGGTTGACAAATATAACAATTTTTTATATAATTCCTTAATACAAAGCAAACTGGATCGGACACATTCTTAGGAGGGACTGTCTTCTGCACGTCATGGAAGGAAAGGTTGAGGGAAATAGGAGGTTAGGAAGAAAGAGGATTCAAATATTGGATGACTTGAGAGAAAGAAGAAAATTCTGGGAGCTGAAGGAGGAGGCATAGGACAGGGCACATCGGGGGTATAAGTTCACTGACAAAAGGAATCGACCTATCACAAGGCAGAACTAATAATAATAATAATAATAATAATAATAATAATAATAATAATAATAATCTATTAATAATAATAATGTTACTAAAATGCATTTCTTAAATGTAGCGCTTTAATTATAACTAGAACAAATGTATTTTCAAATCCTTATATTGCGTAAGTTATTATGATTACTTATCCTTTTATTTTGTTTGGTATTTATATTAAAGCCCCTCATTTCATAAGTATTGTCAATTGTGGTGATAATTTTGCAGCTTAATGTGGAGCAAATAGTTGCAATACAATAGGCTTATATACAAATATTTACTTTAATCTTTCTTAAACTTCTAAAAGATGTTATGTCATTAGATGATTGTATATTGTTGGTTTCTTATATCACATTCACATAGTGCCACTTATTAAAACCTAAAGCATTTATTACCGGAAAAATAACTTTAAAAATGATAAGTTTTCTATGTGCTAGCATTAACAAAAATGAAAATGAATGTTGTAGACGGAAAATTTGGCATTCATTAAGAAAAAGGCTAAGTCAGGAAAAATTTAAATGTAAATTCAATCGAGTTTTATAAGAGAGGTTTTGTAGCCACCCTGTCTTATTTTAGCCTATTTGTTCTCGTTATTTAACAACTTTTTTTATTTAGAAAACATATTACTTGAATTCCCCTTAAGATGACTCTTAGTTTTGAAAGTATTCAAATATACTAACCAGAATATTTTACTAACAAAGAGGCTAAAAGGTGCAGTGAGAGATATGTGTTTTATTTACATAATGCATTTCATTTCGTGGAAACTATCAAAGCTTACGTCAGCTTTAGCAGCTTTTTACAGCTATACTCTCACAAATATAAACATTGTGTTATAATTTTCATTACAATATGAGATAGCCAGAAAAATATAATTGACGAAAATCTAATCTATTTAATTACAAGTTTTTCCATTTTAATTAAAACTGAAGAAATATGGTACGGTTACAGAAAGGGTGGAATTACTTTGTGAGGTATGTTGTCAACCATTAATAACATATTCCAAAGAATTGGTATGAAGGAAAAAGGTGCGTCATTTATAACATAGGTGTAGACATCTCAACGATTCTAATATAATTTAATAAATTCAGCCATCTGCCCGGGTTAGACTAGGTTATACCAGTTTCACCTGGTTAATCCTAGTTCTCATCAATCTCGCCTGAGCAATTCTATTTCTCTTCAATATCCCCTCCCCTGAGTAGTCATAGTTATCATCAATTTTCCCAGAGTAATCGTAGTTCTTATCAGTTTTCCTTAGGTAAAACTAGTTTTCATCAGTTTTCCCTGGGTTATCATAGTTAATTTTCCCAGAGTAATCGTAGTTCTTATCAGTTTTCCTTAGGTAAAACTAGTTTTCATCAGTTTTCCCTGGGTTATCATAGCTCTCATCAATTTTCTCTGGGGAATCCTAGTTCTCATCAAATTCCCCTGAGAACTAATAGTTCTTAACAGATTCTCACGGGTAATCCTAGTCCTCATGATTTTACCTCGGCTGGTTCTATTATTTAATCAATTTTCCCTTGGTACCCTAGTTCTTATTAATTTCCCCTTGTTTATCATAGTTCTAGGGTGTAATTAATACCTAAACACGGGAATAGAATCCAGGATCTTTTGACATAATTTAAAACAGTATACATGAAGATCATGATTGCAATTGACTTGTACTGGTCTGTTGTAGCTGAACATTTCCGTCAGAAGGGATAATTTTTTTCAATCGTGTTGAGGTTTGTCTGGAGAGGGCAATGATTACCTCACGGTACATAATATTATGATGGATGTCAGGGAGACTGGTTTGTGTTGGGGGCGTGGCAGACACTTTAGCACCCACTCGACATGGCGAGGTACTTCAGACAGACAAGATACCGTTCGTAAGCCTTGTACATAAGGCACGTATCTTAACGCCCCAAACCACGCGAGCGATGTTTCCGTACCTATGTACACTAGAAGGAAAATATCTTGCACTGTTGTATTTATTATGAGAATAGAAGTTCTGAAGTTACAAAACCATTAGAACAATCATCAATTATCTTAGAATGTTCTGTTGTGACCCTGTTAAAAAATGAGTACAGTATTATCCTTGTTAGTCTAAACTAATAAAGAGAGAAGTTTGTCAGATCAGCAGAAATTCGAATTAAGTGAGGGGATAAGGATGGGTCAGCGGGGAGACGTGTATTTTACACAAATCTTAAATTAGAGTTACGTTTTATAAAATCTACAGGAAAGCTCATTGTGTTGACTATACATGTAAATATATAATAGTAATCATTGTTTCATACAATCTCTTTTAACTTATCTTAGTTAGTTTTTTTTTTTCCCCTCCCCAGCGTTTTCAGAAAAATGTGTTCGGATTATCTGAAATCTAGGGCTACCGGGGCCCGGTTTAACGGGTTTTTACAGTATTTGTTTAAGGAAGACTAGATCACTATTTCTAAGCAATTACGTTGATCTCGGAACTGAGACATTTCGTGTAGAAATTCTATAATCGAAAATAAGATAATTTATTTTTTCATAAAAATTTTTTGTAAAACTTTAAATTCAAGGTATTTTTTATGCTATATCCATAATGCAAGCATGTTGATAGCTTTCACTTCCATTTTTGGGTGAATTCTATTTTAAAATAACAAATTACTTACACGCACCAGTTAGCCAGCAGTATAAAATCTCCAATATATCTAGTTGGTTTGCCAGTAACGTGAAAGTTGGAGTTCGAATCTGGACCGGGTGTATTGAGGGTGTTTTCTCTTAAATTATTTTCTTACCCTATACCCACACGTATTCGGCTACATTTCTTCTAAATTTTATCTTCTTCATCATCACTACTCCATTATAGCGTAGTTAATGCGTAGCCTATAACCCAAACGGGTAGCAAGACGCGGTATAAAAATAAAACAAAACCAAAATTGAGGGGGTAGAAGCAAAAACATGATAACCCTCATTGATTTAGATGCGATATTTTCACTATTTAAACGTCCATAAAATTCTGAAATCTAGCTATAAAAAATAAATAAAATGTTCATGGATATTAATTAACCTCAATCTCTCGACTGACTATAAAAACCACTTGTAGTTCAAGTGGTATGCGACCAGAAATCACTGCTAACATATTTTGTCATCAAATGAGGGTTATCATGTTTTTACCCCTCCCTCCTCAATTACCCGGACGTTTCTTGCCAAGGAGGAAAGAATGAAGGTGCATAGGAACCTCAGGAAGAGGACAATATAGTTTCACTTTCTACAATCTCTTTGGTTCCTCTCATCTTCATGCAGGACCTACCTTCTTCCCTCGTACACCTCCTCCGCTTCTAGGTGTATACCAGAGCAACTATTAAACAATGGGACAAGAGCCGAGTGTAATAACTCTATAAGTGACACTCTTAAATAATAAATAGCGCCACACAATCGTGCACACGCTCTCTTATAGTTTTAAGTTTAAAAACATATTTTATCAGGTTAACTACTGTAAAAAAGTTTTCCCCTGATAAACAAGATTACCTATTTGTCATGTGAAACACTCATCAACTACCTATATATTTTAAACAAAATAATCAAAGCTGTTATTTTAAATTAGCTATTCGTAAACCACCACCTAGTTTCGGAGTGAGAATTAAAATAACGACTGTCTTTCAAAATATAGCTAGATAACATCTAAATATTAAGTTTGAATCAACTTTATCAAATAATTTCAGCTGTAGCCATGAACACAAACAGCTAAAATTATAAAATAATATTTTGTTTTAGTTCAAGGGCACATAAAACTTACTTAAATAAAGCATTTACTGCGGGATGGAGGGAGGGAGAACTCTTATCTTACCCTATAAAGGGGTCATTTCTGAAATATGTGGGTATAATTTTTTTACCAGTGAATGTGGACACCATGTAGGCCTACTAATAAATTATATGAAAAAATCCAGATATTAAAGAATAAAACTTATGCATGGCTAGAAATGGTGTAATTTCATCATAATTGATCTGTTTATGAATTTAAAACTAGAGTCTGTTCATGATAGGTTTTTACCTGGATGTCAGTTCAAAAATCATATGCTTAGGTTTTGGGCTGCCAACACTTGTAAAAGATCACTATTTTGTTATAAATGTTATGTTTTTTAATTATATGTTATATTTTACATTTAAAATAACGTAAGCTTAGGTTTTATTACACTGTTTCATAAATTTTAATCATTTCTTTTCACCCAATCCGAAACAATAGTTTAAACATAATTAAAAGTACTTATTCTCCGTTTTGAAATGTTATCTAATTATCTAAGATGTGTAATATAGTGCATACATTAATACCTTTTAATACAGTCATCATATATATATATATATACAGTCATCATATATATATATAATTATTTTATAGTATTTCAAACTATTTTTATCCCCTGCGTGGGTGCATCATGGTAAAAAAAACTTGTTTCCGCCATGTTAAATCACACGGTTTAAATTCGTCGTTCGCCATTTTGAAGTTATGTTAGTTAGATCTTTTGTGAAAGTGATGTGAATAATAATTTTTTGTAAGTAGAATAAAACGATAAATAACCTAAATAATATTGGCCTAATTTACTGTGCTTAGCCATAGAATTCATACATTACCATACGTTTTCATTACAGTTATCCAAAGTGACAGATGTCAGCTGTTGGCATAGGGATGTATTAGGGATTATTTCTAGTAACTTTTTGAGCTGTCATCCGAGTAAACTAAGGTCGTGAATTTATTACATTTTAAATGTACGTGTTTTAGTTATTTAATTGTATATATTAGTTTAACAAAATTTCAGAACCATTCATGCATTGCTTTTAATTAAAAAATATCAATAGAAATCAGACAAAAATCATACTGGCCTCTTATATCTCGTGAACGGTGGTAATTTGAAATCAATTTACTATAGTTCACAACTATTATACACTTGTTCAAATAGTGCATTCACATTTTACTTGGCTTAAGGCCATAGTCACAGTTGTTTTAGAGCTTTTTTTTTTTACATCCCTTACCGTTTCCAGCCTGGATCAGTTTTTTTTATTCAAACCATATATTTTCCACTACCGGATCTTAGACTTGCCGTAGCTTCATATGCTTTATAATATATCTTAAGACTAAGACAGGCACAACATCCAGTCCCCGGCCGTTAATTTATCAATGTGAAAGGGTAAATCCCTACTTTCATTAATGATAAATTTTCGGCCATGCCGTGAATTGAACCCGGGACCCTTGGCTCAGTAGGCAGATATGATACTGACTGAGTGTTTTAGAGCTATGCAGTGAAAAAACATATATTATTCCCCTCCCCCACATTACAATGTTGTTAAAGACTACCCTAAGATAATGGATATGAATATTTCTCCGGAAAATTTTCCACTACAGATTTTAAATGATTGAATACTTGGAGATGTGTTCGTGAATAATTTGTTTATAATATTGAAGTATTAACATTTCTGGTCTACAGCAAACCCAACGTTAGTGACACATTCAACCAACAAGCGCTTAAGTCAATACGTGATTGTGAGACGAGAACCGGAAAGGCTGTTATTGGTTTATTGGAACTAGTTTGATAATGTTTCAGGTGTTAACGTCCTTACGAGAAATTAAACTGAACGGGAAACTTTAAAAGTTGGAACATATTGAATGCGTTCGTTCTATTTAAATAGGTGTAAAATTTCCCACGTCCTACATCTCTAGTAATAACACCAAATAATTAACCTTACCGACAAGAATTCCAGTATATCTAAAAAGAAACTTGACACGTCTATAAATAATGAACTATTCCAGGCGTTGTGTCCACAAGACTTGTTTGTAGAGCGAGAGGTCAGTCTGTGATGAGGTGAGTCTTTCTGACGTTCCTCTTGTGATTGATGTCAACTTCAGTCTGTGAAAACAAACCCTGATGTCACTACAGATACAAACCATTAGCAAGCCGGCTAATAAGTCGTTTTTACCAAACTATAGTCCGGTCCTAAAATACCCCTCGAGGGGGCCTACTATTGTGAAGGGCAGCGTCGGATCTAAGGGGCCACCCTTAAATTACGTAAGGGTTTTTTTTTGTGGAAAAATAGCGGACCATATATTTAAATGTGTTGGTTCGCACAGAAAGCTAAGCTATGCCTTGCTACGCCGCGCTATGTTTTTTCCGATTGCTCGCCGCGCAATTTTCCATCTCCCATGTTGAGCCATCTTACGTTGCGCATGCGTATAGCGCAGCTTGAGCTCCGTGTTGAACAGACGCAGTGCTAATTTGGTTAAAATAACCACTTAGTAAAAACCACCCCCAGTTCACCCGACTGAGATTCGAACCTCGATCTCCCCGTCCTCGGTGGTCTAGCTCAACACGACTGGCGCGTTAGCCAACTACGCCACCGAGGCGGGTCATCCCTCCTTAAATACAGGGAAAATATGCCATCTTAGTTCGTACTAAATCCTATTCCGTCCTAAGCATTTCACCTACCAGAGCACTTAGACACTTTACAGACGTCCGTTATCTAAGAAGTGTTTTGTGATTATAAAATAGAACTCACTCCAAAGTGAAGGCGAAAGGTATCAATATTTACAGTACATATACGATTACAAATATTGAATTTTGTTTTATGATTCTAAAACAATCATACAAAAGTAGAAATTAACTAATTTTAAAGGTAGTTTTACTCGAAATGTCTCAGTTCTAGTAATAAAAATAAGTAGCCAGATACATAAATCTAGCCTAACTTAAATAAATTATGTTATTTTTAACAGGTTCATAACAGAACATTCTAATATAATTGAGAATGGTTTTTGTACCTGTTTTTGAAGCTAAAATACTGTAAATTCCATAGTAAAAAGAACAGTTTGATATTAAACTTCAAGTAGATGACACTCTTAACAGAAGGTAACTTCGAGCGTTCCTCGGTGTTTCTTCAAATCAAGGCAATTACCCTGCTCTCGAGTCGTTAACGCTTTTACTGCCGATCATTTCCTAATAATAAAAAGGTCTTAAATACAAACACAACATAAGTCACAGTCGAGGTCCGTAGAGAGAGAGCATTTAACCTGAAGCATCAAGGTCCGGCTAACTATTCACGCTTGCACCAATGCATGAGAGATCTAAGTCGTCTAGCTCGCAATATATTGAAGGTCCTTAGATAGAGAGAGAGCATTTAACTTGAAGCATCATGGTCCGGCTAACTATTCACGCTTGAACCAATGCATGCGAGGTCTAAATTGTCTGGCTCGCAATAGACTGAAGGGTCCGTAGGGAGAGAGCATTTTAACCTGAGGCATAATATGCTGGCCGGCTTAGATTACGTAACTTTTCTCACCCGCAGTGGTGGTCATGCGGTTTAAAGCAATAGACTTGATCGCTGGGGACAGGAAGGTCGAGGTTCTAACCTCATATGGAAGATACTAGGGGGGAGGGGGGTATTGGGGAGGTTTATCATCCCCTATTCACACTAGTGTAGGTCCACATCCTCTAATACTACCCTTCACATCTTTATCCTTAGGATTTTCTGTTAATTTATTCTCCCATGAATTTACTTCTCAGTTTTACAAGTTTATGAATATGTTTGATCCCCATTCACCATTGCAGATTCAATTTATGGATCAACCTTCTTCATAGCAACAGGAGTATTTACACTAATGGGGATAGGGAGGAAGAAACGTACCCAGATCTGCTTGGAAGGAATGATTGGGAGTCCATTTATAAATAAACTACCCTCAGTACACGGGGCTGTAATTGAAAACCTTACCTCACCGTCACACGACAAACTAGACAAGACGAGACTGATGCCTTTGTCCACTTGCCCATTGGTGCGAGTAATCCGTTAATAGCCCATCTGATTCTTATTTACGAGCTTGGTCGGGATTCAATTATATTTATATTTGTGTTTTACTATCTTAACGCAACTGTTACCAATGGCTGAACTTAGAGTTGACCTCTCTCTCACTCATTTATTAGCTGCCTCCTGTCAGCTCGGAGCTCATAAAATATGTTACCAACGAGAATCCAACAAGAATCCAACAAGAGTATTGTCGATCAGTTTCAGAACCGGACAAAAATTTGGAGCGCATCAGTTTTATTCCAGAATAATTGAGGACGAAGATTTTGAATATTTGTGTACGGATTTATCAAGATGTTCAATTATAAATACCTAGAAGCTAGAACTGGGTATGAAGTATTAAACGAACTGTCCTATGCTAAGTGAGTCTGTAAGTCCTGTATTCTAGTTAGTAAATTTTCAGTCGCTAAGTTTGGGTGTGTAGTATTAAACGGACTGTCCAAGTTTAAGTTAGTGTGTAAGTCTTAATATCCAATTTAAAAAAATCTTTAGAAGCTAGGGTTGGAAATGTATTGCTATAAATATTGTTCTAGGTTAATCTAGTCAGACTTCTTAGTTCAGTTTATAACACGTACCTGTATAAAGATTTAAGGGTACCGGGTTCTATTTTTTAGCGATGTGGAAAAACAAATCATTTGTTAAAATGAGGTATTCCTTGCCATTTTGGTGTATGTTGCGTCGGCTCAAATGATGAGTGTTGATGTATAGGTGGTGTGTGTGTCTTTGGAAGGAACATGCTTAAAATTAAAATTAAAAATAAGCTTCCGAATTTAATTGGTTATAATAGCTCTTGACAACAACCAAGGACAATAACATTAATATTTGGTTCATTAAAAACATCAAAAAGTGACTTAAATCTATTATTATTAGTGTCAAGGGGTGACTTCAATTCACTTTTAAAACAATCAATTGGTGATATTAATCCACTAGTAGGATTTCAAGTGCTGACTTCAATACTCTAATGGGAGTGTCAATTGGTTGCGTCAATCGACTTATAAGCAATATCAAGTGACAAGTGGGAATTTAAATCGAATAATAAGAGTATCAAGTGCGCTCTTCAATCCACTAGTAAAATTTCAACAGGTTGACAGACATCAATCCACTATTAATGTGTCAAATGGGGACCTCAATGCTCAACTAAGAGTTTCAAGTGGGGACTTCATTGCACAACAAAAGTATCCAGTGGGGACTTCAATGCACAAATAAGAGTATCGAGTCGGACTTTAATCCAATATTAAGAGTATCAATTGATGACACCAATACACTATTGATAGTGTCAATAAATAGTAAACTAGCTAAATAAATCCTCAGTATGTTGATTGATGTTTTTAAAAGGGTGAATAGATTTTTACAACTATAGCCAAAACAACTTTAAATTTATTGAGCACATAACGGAGTTGTGTGATAGGCCTAAGTCGTTAGATTCACATATCACTTGTCTGCTATTTGAAGGGTGCTGCGGTCCTTGGTCTAGTGCATAGTGGCTGTGTTATTCAAAACATGCCTCTTGATTTACCACAAATTAATTTACAACTTATATAAGTTTTTATATTTCCTCTATTTTCAAGTAAAAACTTAACGACTACATAAGGGGACCACCTAATATAAAGCCAAAATTCGGTGTAAATGTCTAGAAACTCAACGTTATTAAATAAATTGTTTGTTATTTCAAAATTTTGCTCGCGGCAAAGTGAAGCTGAAAAGTATCAACATGTACTGTAACTATAGGATTAAAAACCTCTTAAATCTTATATTTTAAAATAAATTAATAAAAATAATTTGTTTTCAAGGACGTTTCACGTGAAATTTCTCAGATATAAGATCAAAGTAAATAGTTAGAAACGTAGATCTAGCTTTCTCAAACAAACGAGGGTCATCACTTCAGTGGCCGAATGGTCTAAGGCGTCACAGTCATGTTGTACTAGCGTGCTGAAGACGGTGGAATCGGGGTTTGAATCCCATTCAGGTCTACTGAGGGTAATTTTTTCTGAATGGTTTCTCATACTTCTTCCACGCAAATACGGGAAGATTATCTCTTAAGATGCTACCTTCTTTACCTTGTCTCGATTAGAGTATTCATCATACATGCGTATAGCCTGAACAGGCAGTAAGACGCGGTGCTAAAAAGAATTTTAAAAATTGTCACAACAGAACATTCTAAGATAATCGAGGTTTGCTTTAGTTCTTTTGAAGCTTCAAAACTGGTTTTCTCATTAGATACACCGGAGTCTATGGATTAGTGTTGTACCTTTTAGTAGATGGTGCTTTTAAGTTTCATGTCACAAACAGTGGTGTGTTTATTTTCTCTCAAATCATGATTTGAATTTATTTATTAAATGTCTTAAAGTCAGAATTAAGGAGGAATGGATGAGACCGCGAGTAATGCAACTATTTTTTTTTTAGAATCTCGTAGTAAGATTTATTTTTTGACACAATAAATAAAATACTACTTAAGAAAATACATTATTCAGTTTAATTTTCTATACATAGTTATATTAACAGTTATCTGAAGTTTCTTATGAGCATCCTGAAATTTGATGATAACTTTATATATTATATTTAAAAAGTCTCTCGTAAAACTTCTATTCATGACAGATATTTAAGAATGGCTTAGATTTCTGTTAGTAGAAAAGTAAACTAAATGTATCTACTAAACTGATGTTTTATTTATTTTGGCCCAAAAATTTTTTTTATTGTGAATATTGCAAAAACATTGAACTTGAGGTGCGGCCGAAGGGAAAGAAAGTATTTTTACAGTTTTTGTAGAGTATTTATTTTTTTGGCCAAAATAAATTAAATATTTCTCCAGTAGCATCATAGAGTTTAGTTTTGCGCACATGCTAATATCAACAGATTTTGAATATCTGGCAAGCGTGTCCTGGAAGTTCATCAAAACCTTTTAAATAAAGAGAAAAAGTTTTGACAAAATTCCAGGACACCCTTGGCAGATATTAAAAATCTGTTGATATTAGCACGTGCAGAAAACTAAACTCCATGTTGCTACTGGAGAAATATCTGATTTATTTTGGTGAAAAAAAGTGTAATGCTATAAAAACTGTAAAATTAATCGCGCTCCCTTCTGCCGCACCTTAATTCGAGAATCTTTCCATCCCACCTTAAGGTGTATACGCGAGCTGAGAATGGTTTTCAATTTTTATTTTTTGTAGGGGCAGGGGGTTACCATTTGTAATCACTTGACTAGCAAAATTTTGTTATAAAAACAGCTTGAAAGTATTTATTGATGTCGATTGAGGTTTTGGTAATAAATTATTAAACTTCAATAAATACAGAAAAAATATTTATATTGCAATTAAAATGTTTGGAGATGGTTCTCTAACAGCATTTTTTTTAAGTCTGAATCAAGAACAAAATATTAAATTGCTAAAAATAATTCAAGGTTCTCTTGAACTGGTGTCCCAAGAAGGGGCGGGGCAGGACCCTGTTTGGTCGGGTCACGATCATGACCTTCAGCAAGGGGGTCATGTTGACAGTACAGTAGCACTGCCGGGCTACGTGCGTAATTACATCTGACACCATTAATGCACTTAGTTCACAGTGAGCCTCGTAGCTTAGTGGTGAGGGAAACCATCTACAGATAGGAAGTTCCATGGTTTTAGCCTTGTGAAGGTCACATTGATTATTACCTGTGTATCACTTTATCCCGTGATCCTCGTATTAATTACTCTTCCGGGCCTTACATGAATGCATTTACCCGCGTAATTAATCATTCTTTTTTTGTCTTTGAACGTGGAAAAAATAGTTTAACTTAAAAACTCTAGAAAATCAAAGTTTTTTTTTCATAAACCCTTAAGTTACAAACCAACCAAGCACACCTGCCTTTAGAACATTTTGTAGTTATTTCATTTCATTTACCACACATGAAGGTTTTCTTTAAAATAAATTATTTGTAATTTGAGAATAAATTACGGCTTGAAACCTATTTTAAATTTGTAATCTTTAAATAATTGAACAAAGTTAGCCCACACCTGTGCAAACATGGGCAAAGGCACTAGTCTCATCTTGTTTACTGTGTTATGGAGAGGGAAGGTGGTGGGGTCGTGGCTCGAATCCCAGCCTGGTGCTGTGAAGGGTTTTTATTAAATTATTTCCCACCCTCCTTCCACGCAAAAGCGAGTTTATTTCATAATTTCTCCTCCAAGCACCATAAGTGTAGTTAAATGTGAACAGCCCGAATGGGCTGCTTCAATATTTAAAAAATATATATCGTACATATATTATACGTATCATAGATATGCTATACACATTTAAACATGTATCATGTATGATACATGTAGGCCCTATATGGTGCATATTTGATATATATAATATATTTATATGATACGTATTAATGTATCACACATATATTATGTGTGATTTATATATATATGATGTATGTAGATATGATACATACATATCATATAAATATATATTAGACCTATAATGCATATATATCATACATATATTATTTATGGATTATAATTATAGGCATATATATTGTAACATAATATATGTATATAAAGGTATAATATAGGCATCATATATATACTATATGTATTATATACATATATGATACCTAAATATATTATTTAAGAGCTTCAAACAGTAATATGATGTAATCAGGTCAGCTATAACATTGACTGCAAGAAGCAAGGATTATTTCTAAGAATATTGGGATCTTCCTTACGTGGCCTAAGAAACGTGAAATATTGTAATTCGACTTTTTTCTTGCTGGTGATAAAAATATGTTATACTTTGGCAATAGCTGACAAACCAGGCTACCTGTTAGTCCCGCGGTGTAAACAGCACCCTGGTGAGCTAGATGTGGCCAGAACTCAAGGAGCATGAAAGAAAGTTGGTAGATGGTGTAGACTGCATGGGAAATAATCAAGAGTACCTTCATCACTCGCTCTAAGTAGACCTTGACAGTTAGAAGAGCCAGTATAACAATCACGGTACACTTCCTGCACAGCCTTGTTTGTTTACATTCATTTAATTGTGTCAAGAAGATGTTAGAGAAGATTCTTACATTTTAGTCAAGGTTTTTTTAAAAAATAATATAGGTTACAGGTATTTTCGAAACACTTCCCTTTATTATTACAGCACGAATTCTTAATATAGTCCAATTTTCATAGGAAGGCTGAAAGGCTCATAGCTAGAAAAGATACTAGGCCTATATCTATTTTTACATTTGGTTCACGTTCGGTCAAGAGTTGTAACTTTTTAGATATTTATTTTGATAGAAAGTTTAAATATTTTTAATAGCTATACAATCCCACTAATAATATAATAAAATGTTATTAACTTTGATAGCAAAAAAAAAGTTTGTATTTTATAAAAGGCCCTTCTTATGAAAGTTGGAGTGTACCTGCTTAGGATATTCCCAATTAATTGTACTGTTGGGATTGGAATGAGTAAGCTAGAGTTTATAGATATTATGTACCCGCTTCTGCGTGGATTGAGAGTGGGAAATCTTCTAGGAAAACTCACCTCCATTACATTCAATAGGTATTATAGCCCCAAACTCTTTGAAACCAGCAAACCAGACTAAACGAGCTTGACACTTAGTCCGCGAGCCCACAGGTGTGGGTTTTTGGACAATAATTTATTCAGCCAAAAACATTTCAACCTTTGGTTTTTAACCTGAAAAATTCGATTCGGTTTCTAAAAAATATCACCTTTAACTTCGCTTCGAAAAAATATATCATTTTTTGACAATTAATAAGCTTTGCCAATAACAAATTTGACATAAGATATTCATTTGTGTTCATCCATTGCAATTTAATCTGTTATACACTGTGCGTACACCTCGTTTTCCACGAAAAAAAAAAAAGCTTATCTTGCTGGCTTCCGCTATGGTTTGTCCATAGTGGATCCCGTTGGGGTAAGACCAAGCCTTCAGCGTAAACGGAATATTTATTACAAATAATATCCAAGTGGAATAATCTAGAGTAATTGTATTGCATGCTGGAATATTAACTGAATTTATTAGCTTAGAGTGAAATATCACAAAATAGTATGGAATAAAATATTTTACAAATTGTTTTTAGTTTATAAATTGTATATAAATTATAATTAGGTGTTCTTTCTTAGGACAGATCCATTCCTTTTGTCGGCGAAGCTCAATATAATTACTTTATAAACACAAAGATATTAATAACAAGTATTAATACTTCGATTCAGTTTCGAGGATATTTCATATATTCGAATTAGAATTCGCTACGAATTAAAAAAGTGAGCTTCACACACTCCTACCGCAAGGTGAACATTAAAAAAAAGAAAGAGTTCCCAAATGGTGCCACATAAACACACACCTTATATTTAATGGCTCTCTTAACTTTTTTGTTTTACTTGTCCATTTATCCTATAAAATAAGACAAGCACTAAGAAAGTAGACCAGTGTTTTACATATTGATGATAATCTCTTACTTTTTTTAATGTACAATTTTCTCTCTCCTTTTCTTAATTTCACTTATGACAGATTTACGATGATTATTGAGGGATAGCTGGCATAATATATAGCAATACCTACAGTTACATACCTTGGTAATCGTTGATAAGGATTACTTTTAGAAGTTTAGAACGGTTTGTGTTTTAATTTATCTGAAATTTATATTATACCAGAGGAAGTTTGATTCAAGTGTCTCGCGGTATAGAGCCCCTTTCCACCCTTAGATTGCAGCAAAAATAATTATTCGTCTCCCCTGGTAGTACTGGCTGTGGAAATACCGAATATCGCTGAGAAACAGGACTACCTCGTGAAAACAGCTATCACCTTTTACAAGAATTATCGAGTGGAAATTAAGGAAAACTAGGATGACCCAGCAGAGTAAATGAAGAGGTACTATACAGGTTCTTTGGAAACTCATAGCACATATAGCTTGTTTGAACCAAAATTAATGCAAAATTCCTATACAATTACATCCAGAAAACTATGCTAATATCATTAGATTGCTTTAAAAGTTTCGGCTTACAGCACCGGGAGGGCAAAGCTATCAAGAATTCGTATACAAGTTGCATAGGAGTTAGGCGCGCGACACTGCACATGTAATAAAGGCCAGCACTTTCTGTGATATAGGACCGTTAATGATGAGTGATGACCCTCAATACGTATTTGCATTTCTAGATGGACTGGTGTGTTGTTTACTATTAATTGTGGTATGTTATGCTGCCGTATATAGGTGTATAGTGCCGCCCAACTAACTCCTATGCAACCTTTTGTACACGCATGCATGAACAGCTTTGCTTTTCCAGCGCTGTACGCCGAAACTTTGAACACAATTTATTGTTATTAGCATAGTTTTCCGGATGTAAGTGTATAGGGATTTTGTTTTACTTTAGGTTCAAAAAAGCTATGTGTGCAGTTTGAGCTATGAGTTTCCGAACATACTGTATACCCTCTCCACGGTAGGAGAGGAGTTTGTAACAGCTAGCAGAAAGTTCTTTATTGAAAACATGGGCTGAAAGAAACTAATGTACATATATTTAAAAATATTTATTACTTTACCCGCTTCGTTGGCCGCTTGGTCTAAGGCGTTACTCTCGCAGTAGATTAGACTGACGACAATGGGGAGTTCGAGGTTCTTAACTCGGTGGGGTGTAGTGAGGGTGGCTTTTTTTTAAAAAATGCCACTCTCCCGCCACGCAAATGCGAGTACACTTCCTCTAAATATAACCTTCCTAATCCCTAAAACCACTATTGTAACTAGTACATAATCGTATAGCCCAAACAGGTGGTAGTAGTTATACGTGGCGCAAAAAATGTTTTTATAATTTTCTTAGTAACATTATATTAATTATCAATAATTATTTCCGGAGAGGTTGGCATTAGTCACTTTCAGCCAATGTTTGCTATAAAGAACCTTCGGCTATCACTTCCCCCCCACTTCTACCATATATAAGGCATAGGATTGCTTGGGTGTAGGAATGGTGGAGGAATATGACTAGCCAGGATCAATAAGGAATAAGTAGGACTACTCAGGGTAAAATATAGAAGAACTGGGAGCTCTCAAAGTTAAATTTAGAAAAGAGCAAAATCACGTTTCTTGTCATGGCCTTTCAAAAATTATGTTGTGTACTCGCATGATCTTTAAGAGAACCCAAGAGAAAAGGTTTTCATATGAAATTGTTGTCGAACATCAATTAATCGTGTTCATGATTGAATGAAAAAGTAATATATTTGCAGGCTAACGCAAAAAAACTAGGCTTATTAGTATGTTCCTGGGATGATGATTATGAAAGCGTCATGTGAATACCAAAAATTAAAATAGAAATGTTTCCATAAGAGTAAAGGTGGGCAAGATGTATTTTAGCACCGCGTCCAACTACCCGTTTGAGGTCTACGCTAGGCCAGAGAATTAAAAGTTGACATCATCTAGTATGGTTTGCTGTTGATGGGTAGGTCAGGATTCAAATCCCTGCTTGAGGCAATGAGGATATTTTTTATACATGGTTTTCCACTTTACATCCATGTAAATGTGGATACATTTAATTTCAATCCTACCTTCTCCATCCCTATTCCATTAGTTTAACTTAATGCGGATAGCCCGGATGAGTATAAACCACGGTGCTTGCATAATAAACCAATATTTTTTTTAAATATAGACACCCCCATCGGCGGTTGCATGGTCTAACACATCACTCTCGTGTAAAACTTAATTGGTGGTGAAGGTATATCAAGGTTAAAATCCCAGTCGGGCTTACTAAGGATATTTTTTACTAAAAGGTTTTCTCTTCTCCCTCTACGCAAATACGGGTGTATTTCCTCTGAAAGTCTACCTTGATCTTTCCTATTCCATTTGCATAGTTAATATATGTGAACCCGAGCCCGAACGGGTTGTAAGACGCGGTGATAAGAGTAATATATTTATGGAACCTGCTGTATATATTTGCAGCCTATAAGCTTTATATTTCCATATAATTATTGTATTACCAGCCGATTTTCTGCTAAACATATTAATAGAAAATACTAGCTCTTTTCGTTAATTGAAATGCATTCTCAATCAGGCCTACACCAAACGGTGTTGGTGCAGTCCGTTTTATTTTTATAGCTCTCTTCAAGGGAGGTATTTCCTCTTCCTGTATGAACAGTGAAAATCTTCTTGGCTAAGTGGCTCAGTCCACATGACGCTCTGTGTGATTGCTCATGTTAAAAGTTGATTCACCTTTTCAATTAGAAGACCAGTATTTCCTGAAGCCATATTCTTGGATACTTACTATGAACTTGCAACGTTTGTCTTCTTGAATATTTTGTCAATATTTTTTTATTAATCTCATAGTAAGATATACTTTCGTTGTCCAAGTGGTCTAAGTCATTAGACTCTTGTCTAACACTATCGCTAGTAGCAAGGACGTAGAAAGCTCCTTTTTCAAGGGGGAGGGGGGTCCGCTAACAAATTTTAGGGGAACAGACCACCCCTCTTCCCTCCCCCCCGACCTTGTACCTTCTTTCAAACTCTTCAGAGTTAGCAAATAATGTTTTGAGTAAGTAGGTATGTTAAGATAATGTGCGGGGGGAGGTAGTAGACCTACCTACATAAGCTACAAACTCCACTTATGACAGTTGTTCTGTTATTTAAGTTGCTCTTAGGGTGATTCCTCAAGTAGGATTTTACAAGTGATAACAAAAATGTTTGCCTCGTTTTCTCGGACCCCACTTACTCGGCTCATTTCAAGAAACTTCCTTTGTTTTACAATACCATATGAATGTATGAGAAAAGAAGTACAGTATTTGAAGTATTGACAAAGATAATTTTACAATCGGAGGTTTTACAAGGTGTATCTTGAAGGTGAATATTAAAATATTCATTAACTAATATTTGGTTGATGACATATACAATTAAAACGGTAGTAAGAGTAAAAAACTTAATCATTATGTTTTTATATGTATTTGTGGAACCCCCTTTAATGGGGCGTCCAACAAATTCCAGGGAGGGTCCGGACCCTCGGAACCCCGCCTTTCTACGCCCTTGGCTGGTAGGTTCAGAGCTCGAATCCTCATCAAGTTCCTTAGGAGAGATTATTTCACATGGGATCTTCTTTTTTCGCGATAATAATATTTATTTGCATTCAAAATACCCTACTCCTCCCTTACATCTTAGCATATCCCTTTAACCGTATCAATGGTCACGCGATAGCTTGTGTTGTCGGTGAAGGGGAGATCTACTTTCGAATCCCGGTCTGGTGCGTTGGGGGTAGTTTGCCACATACTGTGCTCTATCACTGTCCTTCCCCACCTCCTACACACCCTAATGTGGGTGAACTTTCTATAAACAGCCTTCATAGACTCCCCCGTAAATTAAACCGTTAATAACTATGGTGCTGCCCACATCGGTGGTTGAATGGTCTGGGGCATTACTCTTGCAATAGACTGGTGACGGGGAGATTAGTGTTCGAATCCCAGCCGTTTTCAGTAAAGGTAGTTTTTCCTAAATGGTTTCACTCTCTCCTTCCACGCTAATGTGAGTAATTTTCTTCTAGATTTTATCTTTATCATCCATGCCCCATTAACATAGTTAAATCAAGATATCCTGGACGTGGTGAAAAAACAAAAATAGTTTTGTGAATTCTTTGGTTCAAACAACTTTAAACGTAGTATTTCAAGAATATAGCGCCTGTACTTGGAATGTGACTTCAGATAAATCGTACATTCGTTTGTTTTCTGAGCTCACATTCCAATGGCAGATACATAAGGCTACCGTTCATGTGAAAGTTGCAAGCTATGGAGACGGTAAATAAAGCAAAAATAGAGCCGGATCCTGAACAGGGTTGAGGGGTTAAGATGCTTGTAAATATTTACACAAAAATTCCCTTTCATTCTTTCATATTAACAGCAGACACAGTACAGTCAACTACAAACTAGTGCTTTAGCGAAAATGAAATAGCAAATCCCTGTGTAACCATTCAAGTTTTTTTTAGCACCGAATCTTATTATTTGTTCAGGTTATAAGCGTACGTACTAATTACGATAGTAAGTTAGGGATGAGGAAGGCTGAACTTAGAGGAAGTGTATTCGCATTTGCGCAAAGGAAGGGTGACAAACCATTTATGGAAAACCACCCTCAAGTACACCAAAACAGAATTCGAACCCTGAACTTCCTGTCATCGGCAGTCTAGTCGATTGCAAGAGTGATGCCTTAGACCATGCGGCCACCAAACCAGGCCATTCAAGCTTAACCTTAAACATAAATTTTTTTCATCTGGTTGTTTCGTTCTACGCATAGGCCTACGCGATGAATAAAAATAGATTTGATACAACTTTATATCTCGTTCACACGGGTGATGTTTAGTGCATAGTTCGGTATTGAAATCAGTACAAGTCAACTATTACCCTGTGAAGAACAACTATAATGGTGACTCTTGACTAAACAAGTAATTAGAATTAAATATGTGCGTAGTTTGGTGATAACGCAGCTCATAGTTTTCAGCAAAGTTTAAGGTACGGATACATTCGTAAAAGAGATACAAGATAACAAATTTAAGTTTGATGGAAGTGATTTTATTTAAATGTAGTTTATAGATATATTTTTAATTCAAAAAATATACCTGATGCTTTTAAAATATACGTTTATCTTTTATTCTTTACTATATGGCATACACAATCCATTTTCTTAAAAGAGCTTTTTTTTTTTGTAATCTTAACAGCTAGTTACTATTGTCAAAATAAGGATATGTGCAATGCCTGTGAATGCGCATCGTATTTATCGTAGTAGCTAGCTACTTCGCTTGTTACTTTGTAATAGCTACCATAATTATTTGAGTATAAGTCCCTCTACCGAATTAAGTAAGAAAACCATGCGCGTTTATATGGGAAATTAGACTATGTTTGTCGTTAATTTTTTGAATTCATTAGCGTTATTAAAACAAAGACAAGTTGATAAGACGCTGATGCAGACTAATAAAAGTCTTGTGTATGTGTATCGCTGTTGAAACAATATTATACTTCACTTCTATGCCAAGCGATAATATAATGCCTTGTTTCCATAAACATATTTAATATCAATGCTATTTTACTTAGGGTATGCATTTCTACTCTATGTCCTTGGAGACAACATTCTAAGATCCAGCTCTGCCACGATATAAACAAAAGTTACTTTTGTTCCAATAGCAGTTGGGATTTAAGTTTACAAAAGGATTGCCTTAAATCCTAATAGAAACAGTTATATATATATATAATTTACTTTGTAGCCTTTATCACCACATGGCTAATACGTAGCTTAGGTAAATAATACACTTTGAGCCAGTCATTGCATAGTCATAAAGTTTTTTGTAGTATAATTTAGAAAACAGTATGGTTGAAATCAATTTAACCATTCTACTATATTTTTAATAAATACAGCAAAATTTTAAAATTAGAAATCTATTTCAATTGTTTAAAGTTCACTGTTGTTAAGTGAAGAATTTGGAAAACCGCAATTTTATGAGATTTCTGGTTTGAGCGTAATCTTATACATAATATCCCAAATAATCGGCCGTTATATGAGCTAGTAAAACTGCATTTTTTGTTCACTCTTTCCATTGTTTAACGAAACATAAAAATCAAAATAAAATATTTTCAATAAAAACCAAACAATTTTTTTTCCTAGTGGACTATTTAACTTCTTCGATAATTTATTAATTGGCATATCTAGTTTTACATATCAAGAGAATTATTATTTTAATCGGGAAATTTTTCAACTTTGAGATTATAATGAATCTTTACGTTTTATGTTTGTCAGAACCCAAATAAGTGAATATTACAATTCTGTCTGTTCCCATGTCTGTATGTCTGTCCCTGACCACAAATCTAAAACCTTTTGATGGATGAAAAATAGACTTTATTACCGGTGATGGGGAGGCCGAGTTTCGAATTAGAGTTGGGTATTCGGGCCGATTTTTCTCCATGTGATTTATCAATGTGTTTATTTGGCTTCCTCCCAGTGCTAATTTCGGGTGCTCTTTCTCTAAAACTACCCTCCTCACACCAAGGCCGTAGCCAGCCAATAATTTCACGGGGGGTTTTGTGGGCACATCCCCCAATTGCCGTAGGCTAGAAAAAATTCTAAATACTAAACAGTTCTAGAAGTTATCTGAAGTGTTTTTATATGGCAATATACCCCCCTAACTACCAGAGGCTAAGAAAAATCTATATATTTAAACACCTCTAGAAGTTATCTGAAGTGTTAACTATAGCAACATAGCCCTCTAACTGCTGGAGGCTAGAAAAAATTCTAAATATTGAACACCTTTAGAAGCTCTCTGAAGTGCTTTTTATGATAACACAGCCCCTTAATTTGTATTTGTACCTTAATTTTGATATTGTTTGAACCATAAATAAAGCCATATATACTTTGTTCAAAAAAACCTTGTCTACGGCCTTGCCTCACACCTACCACTCAGGCCAAGAAGTTGACAAACTTGGTTAAACGCAAACATTACAGTAATAAAACTGTGTCAAATGTTCAAGTAAAATATACACTTTAGTCGAACATTTTCTCCACTCGGTTACCAAGTTAAACAGGCCAAATTCCAAACTACATTATAATCATGTTTATTACTAGCTAGGGTTAATATTATTATTTATTAAGGATGCTCCATGTTTTATTACTAAACCTGATTCATTCGGATAGTTGGTTGGTAGTGAGAGATTAATCTTGGAACAAGTCGGTGTGATGTTGTACACTCGTGTATGATATATTACAGCTAGCAGCCAGAGGAATAACGTCACATATCCATATGTAATTTATTTATTGCTGGAGTACTCACATGTTACTGGTAAGACTTAAAAAAAAGTTATAAATTTCTAAACGTTTCTAGTTAAATAATAATCTGAAGCTGTGGTCGTATGGTTAAAGGTGTCACTCTTGCAATATACTGGACTGCCTGTGATGAGTAGTTCGGGCCTCGAATCCCGGCCGAGTGTAATGAGGGTGTGTTATTTCATAAATATACTCCCACCATCACTATATCCACGTGAATGCTGGTACCTTTCTTATCATCACACCATGGGTGTAAATCTGCGGACAGTCTGGACGGGTAGTAAAACTCGAAAAACAGACTAGCCATCCCTACGTGTTGATCCTTTACAGGACACAACCAACAAAGCTATGTGGCTGTGACATAATTTGAACGACTGTATCTGTGTGGAATTATAACTGCTAAACAGCGCCTTTATAGCCCCTACAATTTATCTGACTCAACAAATAACTACATTTGGCCGTGATGTCAGCAGTTGTGTCACAGTGTGCTGCGTTTGGTATAACATGTTGGTCCTGTTGGCTGTAAATTCTATTAATAATCTCGGAGTAATAAGTATGTTCCCCCTCCCCTGTGGCTATGACATCAGTGGAATCATAGTGTGCTGTGGTCCGTGGTACATGTTGGTCCTGTTGGATGTAAATTCTATGCATAGTCTCGGAGTAATAAGTATGTTCCCCCTCCCCTGTGGCTATGACGTCAGTTGAGTCACAGTGTGCTGCGGTCCGTGATACATGTTGGTCCTGTTAGCTGTAAATTCTATGCATAGTCTTCGGAGTAATAAGTATGTTCCCCCTCCCCTGTGGCTATGACATCAGTGGAATCATAGTGTGCTGTGGTCCGTGGTACATGTTGGTCATGTTGGATGTAAATTCCATGCATAGTCTTGGAGTAATAAGTATGTTCCCTCTCCCCTGTGGCTATGACATCAGTGGAGTCACAGTGTGCTGTGGTCCGTGATATATGTTGGTCCTGTTGGTTGTAAATTCTATGCATAGTCTCGGAGTAATAAGTATGTTCCCCCTCCCCTGTGGCTATGACATCAGTGGAATCATAGTGTGCTGTGGTCCGTGGTACATGTTGGTCCTGTTGGATGTAAATTCTATGCATAGTCTCGGAGTAATAAGTATGTTCCCTCTCCCCTGTGGCTATGACATCAGTGGGGTCACAGTGTGCTGTGGTCCGAGGTACATATTGGTCCTGTTGGCTGTAAATTCTATGCATAGTCTCGGAGTAATAAGTATGTTCCCTCTCCCCTGTCGCTATGACATCAGTGGAGTCACAGTGTGCTGTGGTCCGTGGTATATGTTGGTCCTGTTGGCTGTAAATTCTATGCATAGTCTTGGAGTAATAAGTATGTTCCCCCTCCCCGGTGGCCATGATGTCAGTTGAGTCACAGTATGCTGCTGTCCTTAGTACATGTTGGTCATGTTGGCTGTAGATTTTATGCGTTGTCTAGGCATAACATAACAATTACGGGTTGTTTCAGTGGCAGGTCCCACTTTTTAAATAAGTCAATGGCTTGACTTAATAAATAAATAGTAATGTAAATGCATGTAAATGAGTGGTTAATAATGGGAGAGTGACTTATGATCAATTAAGTGATGAAAGTGTCCCCTCCTCCTTTTCGAGACATACTTGCACACATTTCATAATGTTTTCGAATACACGCCTCAACCTGCCTGCGTCGATATTGTTTATTTCGGTCATTATTTTTACCCGGAGATCCGGAACGGTTTGTGGTTTGTTTATTATTATAGACTTTTCCCTTAAGATGGCTCCCACAAGAAGTAATCCGCTAACGTCAATTCTGGTGACCTGGGGGGGCCACATGTGGTTTTTTTTGGAGATAACAAGGTCCTGAATGGTTTGTGGACTTGTGTATATATATATATATATATAATTTCGTCTTAAGATGGCTTTATATATAGATAGATAGATAGATAGATATCCTCTTAAGATGGCCCCACAAGAAGTAATCCACTGACATAGAGTTTGGCAGCCTGGGGGGGCCACAGGTTTTTGGAAATAACAGGATCCACGAAGAAGTTGTTGATGAGCGCCGTGAACTCATTGGAGGTGTGGCATGTGGCACGATCATGCTAAAGGCACCCCTATGTAAGCTCGATGTTGTCTAGTTGCTCCATGAAGGCAATGAATGTTCACAGTCCCGTCAAACAAATATGTTATATGACGCTCTCAGTGAAAGTGCACATTGGACGCTCCCCATTTTGAGAAGTAAGTGGTGTCTCGTGGATCCCATGAGGGTTTTTTGACGCCCAAATCATTGGGTTTTGAGATTTCACATATCTTGAGAGATGAAACCAAGCTTCATCGATAAACCACGTCATCGTCAATATTCCAGGGCTTCTTTCCACAAGGTTGAGGAACCAATTGCACTAAGGTACACCCTTGATGTGGTAGGGCTCCATTAACTGGTGTACAGCTCTCACTCTGTTTGGCCTGAATCTTGTCTGCTTAGCTACTCTTTGGCACATCGTCACAGAGAAGCCGGTCTACTAGACAATCGGCGTAGTGATTTCCGGGGGGCAGCGAATCAGTCGCTCACGAACATCTGCTGCACGTTGCGACAATTTGACGGCGGGTTGTTCTTCCCTTTCCTACTTAGTAATATAGCCTGTTTCTTCCAGCTTCGCCACGAGCTTTAGAACCGTCTTTCAGTTAGGACCATCACGAACACCGTACGCGCGTCGGTAAGCAATTTGTGTGGCAGTAACGGAATTGGTGAGCCAGTAATTATTCACGTTAAACACGCGCTGCTGGACTGTATACTACACCATCGCGAATACTGATGAGTTAACGTGAGAACAGCTGCTAAAGTCAACACCAATCCCATCGATAAAAAAAATCCCCTACATTTTGCGCGTCATTTAAATGCATTCAACACCACCACGGCCACAAAGTAATAACGACTTAAAATGTGTGAATTTCCATTGAAACAACCAGTATATTATTTAAACAAACGTAAGTTAATAATATTATTACCAAACAACATTTTAGAAGCCAACTCATGTGAACTCTTGAGAGTCTTTGTCATTTGAACTGTTAGTTGAAGCTACAAGAACTTGGTGTAAGTCACGTGTGGTCGCTTAGTCACTATATTATCTGGTTTTATCTACGCTTTAATGGTATAAACCCACAGGTTTTAGATTATGTTAATGGTTTTCAAATAATTGTATTTATCATAAAATCAATAGAAAAAAGTGTTTGGCTAAAATAAAAAAAATATTGCTCTAGTTAAAACATAGAGTTAAATTCTCTACACAGGATATCAACTGTCCTTGAATATCTGTCATGAGCATAGTTTAGATAAGAGATTTTTTAAATGAAGAGAAAAAGTTGTAGCTAAATCTCGGGACACTCTTAGTAGATATTCAAGAACTAAGATTCTACTGGAAAATTATTTGATTTATTTTGACCAAAAAGGTTTTGCTATAAAAACTTCAAAAACTCTGGCCTTTCCTCCCGTCTCCCACATTCCCACCATAATAATATATTTTAATAATTGTTGAGTGTCAATTTGTGTAGACCAGTCCGTAATAATCTATCTGTGTAGGCCTATACGTGTGGTGTAGCTATCTGCATATCCCCCTCACCTCTCTACAAGATCCCACACCCCGAGGCTGGTTGGTTGCCACTACCTAGCATTCAGGTCACTAGTCGAGTTTCCTCCGTCAAGATACATTAGTTATAGACAAACGGGAGTCAAATCAAGCACTGATCAAGGCCGTGAGGGGGGGGGGGTCAACCTCTTCCCATCCCAAAAACTTAACTTTTATTTTAGAAATAATGGTTAAAACAATATTTAAACTAAACTACAACAGATTTATAACTAGATGCCACAGTTCCGAAATTTAGGACATTATTTTATTTTATTGTCTGAACACAATCTTGTTATTATTAAATTATTAACAACTGATGCCACACGTATAAAGAATTCATAAATGTTCGTAATACATCTGACTTGGCACCGAACTAGGTCTAAGTGACTTAAACCTGGCTGAGATTCGAATTGGCCAAGCTAGTCTAGTATGGTCTGATGATTTTTTAAATCTATGATTAGTATCTACTATTGGGATGAAAGAAAATTCTATATAAACTAATGTATATGAAATTTAGTTGGCCCTTTACACATTTTAAAGCTGAAATTAGCTAATACATAGGTATTTTATAACGTTTGAGCAAATGTTACTTTTTTTTATTCACGAACAAATGAGTAGTATATGAATTTATCATATCTACATGTCTTTACTTTCTAATATAAAGAGAACGTATTAACATTTTCTAAAATAATTCAATATTCAAACAATTCCTTGGCCTCCAGTCGTTTGGGAGCGGTGATCCCCAAGACTAACCTCCAACCCCCTTTATCCCGAGATTATATCTTAACTACGACCATGACATCGACCACCAATTTTATTGTTTTGAAGGGGGGTTAGTAAAAATATGTTATCGTCATGAAGTTTTCCATTGCTTCAAATAAGCTTATTTTTAAGGTTAGATATTTTGATTAATTTATAACCCTTACTATTAATATTTTTCATCATAATCCTTATCACTTGGACAGTAAAGTTCAATTCATTGACAGCTTGTGGTGGCACATGACCATATGATTAAACGAGACATTGAATGTAGTTAAATCCATTCTGAAGTTGATAAATCTACCTCGTTAGCTATGTGCAGGTTCAACATTGTCAAGCCCGCATCAGTGGTCGAATGGTTTAAGGCATCACTCTCACAATAGACTGATGGAAATATTGGGGTTCGAATCTTGATAGGGTGTATTGAAATTGGGTTTCCCTTAATAGTATCTCACTCTCCTTTCATGGATATGTGGGTTTACCCTATAAATTCTATTTTCTTAAGTCTTAGCTCAGTAATGTAAATACGCGGATAGCCTGAACGGATAGTTATACGTGGAGCAAAGAAAAATAATAATTGGCAAAAGCAGTGCTTGATCAAATATACGTGCATGCGCGTCTTAGGTGATCATACTCTTTATTCAGTGCTATCAACGTCTGTCTTACTTCCTCCACCCTTTTAATCATCAGTAAAATCAGACAAGACGAGACTGAAGCCTTTGAGCTACGTGACCCACTGGTGCACGTAGTTTTGGATTATAAATAATACGATAAACAGCAAGGCTATTAACGGTTTAATTTTAGGAGCAATGGAGAAGGGTATATTTAGAGTAAGTGCACCCACAATATCATGTAATGAGGATGGATGAGATCCAGAATATTAGATTGTATGTACAAAACACCCTTGCCCACCACCAACCTCCCAATGCACCCGGCCAAGATTTTAACCTCAACCTCATCACCGGTAACCTAGTATACCGTGATCACCATTGCGGGTTCGAATTTGATCCGAAAAGAGCAACTTGATCTAACATGTGTTTCCCTTCGAGGACGGTGGATGAAACTGAAAGTAGACAAAGTAGGTTACTACGCTCGATAGTGCTGCTCTCCAGCCTTCTAACGGGGGCTAGAGAATGTTAACTTATAATATAGCTAGCCAAGCATGAATAACTCTTGGAGGATATAATACTGGCGAGGAAATGGTTTAACAAATATAAAGCATTGATGAGTTTAGGAGGATCTAATACTAGAGAGGAAGGGTATTTTTTACAAATATAATGCAATGAAGATTCTAAGAGTAACTTATACTAGAGATCAAGGTTTGAACAAATACAAAGTATTGCTTATTCTGGATCATTGGTTCCTCCTGGAGAAGAAGGGGGGGGG
>CABFWO010000135.1:103123-128911 GCA_902155825.1 Timema genevievae | reverse complement strand
GGGGGGGGGGGAAGAGTGAGCACGTCCACCTCCGTATTTGGGTGGTTAAGGTGTTGGCTTTCAATGAATAAAACTGATCAAATCTAGTAGTTAACACACATAATGCTTCTACGATAATATTAATTATTAATTGTGTAGACTTTTAACTTTGTCGGAGGAAAAAAAAGTTAGGTGTTTGCCTGGGTGTCTCCACATGTTAATTGTTATCTACACGACGTATTTTAAACAAATTTTGCTACACACAAAGAAAACACCTGGTTTATATTTCATCTTCTTCTTCCCAGACTGGAAGTACCCAGAGTTATAAAGGAATAAACGATTTCGGGCAAGTATGAACAAACTATTATAAAAGTTGTATTGATAAATCTTATTTATTACATTTTTACGCTTTTAATTTTCAGGAAGACTGTAAGAGGGGAAAAGGGAGGAGGGGTGAGCTAAAATTCTCTAAAAGAAATTAAAAGGGGAGAATTGTATTTAAAAAAATGTTGGTAAGCCTCTGCTCTAGGAGAACTTGATAATTTAAATATTTACATAGACAAAAATAAAGTGAAGAATAGGCATACATTTTAAAAAGTTTTTTTTAAATTATGTGTTTTTTAAAATCTCCTTTATAAAGTAACTGATTATATCAACACATTATTCAAACACTAACTTAACTTTAGAACAAACACAAACCTCGATCCCTCGGCGGTCAACTCCTCCACGTGGGAGGGAAAAAGCCCATTATTCATTAATAAAAATATTTTTGTATATCCCAGTAATCAAACCCAGGACCCCTAGCTCAGGAGACAGATAGGTGTAAAAACTACCCCCACTACACTCATTCGGGTTGAAAACCCGAGCCCTGACATTTTGAGTAAGATTATTTCCTCTTTTTAACTGTAATGTTTAGCACCAAAGTTTTTTAAAAAAAGATTAAGTTAAGGATTCGATAGAACTATATAGTATATATGAAGGGCACCCACATAAGCGTAGAGAGGGAATTGGAAAACCACAGTGATAAATCACATCTCATCCTTCCCATCTATCCAAACCTTGACCTTCTCAGTCATTCGGGCAAGCCAGACAAGACGAGAGTGATGCCTTTTTGCCATACGCATGCCCACCAATGAGGGTATACCTGTGTTTTGTGACACAGCTTGTATTCTCTGAGCTGAATTGATTATATCGGGCACACGATTAAGAAAAACTAAATTAACTCTATAGCAGACACGATACCAAGTCCTTCAACCATCAAATTATCACTGTGGAAGGGGAAATTCTAATTTTCCCCATGATTAATTTTTTTTAGCCATCCCTGGGATTCGAACTCCCGGATGGTTATCTCATTAGATAGAAGTGAAACTTGTGTCGAAAGACACAACTTATAGATCCACCCTGTAGAGCGGGTAGACTAATTGCTCGGAGCAACACACGGAGGCCTCGTCTAGCAAGTCGGCCATTCACTTAGCGATAACACTCAACTGCAGTCTGGCTGGCCTGGTCAGGTCCCATTGGGCGCATCAATCAGCCTTCCTCTCTCTTCAATCAGGTCAGAGAGAGACGGACTGAGAGAGGAGAGAGATACATCAGTGCAGTTTCTCTGCCTAACCAAAGAACACAAGGTATATTCGGGCATTCATTATATGAACCTTTATTTAATACAATACGTCTTATTACCCATCGGAGCTCTGTGTAATTTAATTACGCTAGTGGGATGGATAGGAGGGAGATAGATTCAAGAAAATACACCCCGCATACGCGTGGAAGGAGAGTGAAACACTTTATATGAACAATACCCTTGGAACACCTGGTCTGGGGCAGTAACCTCGAAATTCCCATCACTGGTAAACCAGACGAGATTAACCTACCTACCATTTATTCGGCATCTCCACCGATGCAGGTTTGAACCACATGGAAAAGTGGTCCCCAAACATTTTAGAAACACGACCACATGTTTTGACCGAAAAACTTTCACGAGCCTCCTAGCTTTAATGGACAAGAGGGATATTTTTAACTAAAATATATTTTAATTTTTTTAATGTATTATTTTATACTATTGTAAAAAAACTTATCTACGAGTATTTTCATAATTAGATGTGTATGAAGGTTGAGCTTGTTTCCGGTTCTGATTATGAAGACATTGATGTCCCCGCCACGCATATTTTGAGCCTTATTTTTTTCCTTTTCTCAATTTGTCTTGTCACCTTTTGTTGTTGTTAAAATTTTCAATTTTTAAATAATAACAACATTTTCACATTTCAAAAACTTACGTGACACATCAAAAATTGTCTCACGTTTGGGAACCATGGTAATAGAATATAATAACAGGAGAGATAAATGTAGTGAAGCTCTTTTGGCAACAAATGGTCAATATAATATTTATGTTTCAACTGTCAAAATGTTGAATGTAGGAACTGAAAAATAATTGATGGTAATTAAGTTGTTGTTCTATCCCCACCCACGTAAGTAAGCATGCGGGTTAAGACGTCGAACTCATTTGGTTTGATATATCAATAATGGGAAGGTCAGGGTTCGAATCAAGCTAGGGTGTTCTCAGGATAGTTATTTCCCCAAATGGTTTATCACTCTCTCTCTCTTCACACAAATAGGTGTACATTTCCCGTAAATATTATACCCTTTTTTCCTACCCCATCATTGTAATAAAATGTGTAGATGGTGAACGGGCAATAAGACACCATACGGAAAAAAGGTGGATCTTTTTAACTCTCAAAAGAGTTTCTTACAATAGCAATCAGATTACAGAGTGTCCCAAAAGTCGTAGGTAGGTAGGTAGTTTTATAAAACCTGTTTGAAATGACCCTCGTTTTTATGAACACACAGACTCAGTCGATGCTGCCATTCCATTAACACTCGGTTGATGATGGTAGGATCAATCTGATGGCAAGCGTGCCTGATTATGTTTACAAAGTGTTGCATATCAAAAATCTTCTCAGCGTAAACCATGGCTTTTAAATCCAGTGGTGCCAGATCTGGGCTTCACGATGGTTACTAAACACTTCGTTGGTGATCTATCCAGTGTCATGGAGACCGGAAAGGTATCCTCGCACAACAGTGGCATTATGGGCCGGTGCACCGTCTTCTTGGCACCAGACTTGATACTCTTCTTCCTGGTTCAGAAGGCTGAGAAATGTCTCAAATTCCATCATCTTAAGGTAATCGTCACCTGTGATGGTGTCTTCGAAGAAGAATGGACTAACCATCAGCCAGCTGGTACCTTGCTTGGCCGAAACCAGTGTGGATTTTTAGGAGACCAGTAACGGGCGTTATGACGATTAACTTCGCCTTAGACATAAAAGTTTTCCTCGTCTGAAAACAATACCTGCGATGGGGATGTCTCATCCGCTTCCCACACATGCAGTGCCCATTGACAGAATTCCATATGCCGGTCGGGGTCGTCCTCATTTAACTTCTGCAGTAGCTGCAACTTCAGGATGCGATGAATGTTATTCTTGGACAAACCTGTTTGAATGGACATGTGGTGGATCGATTTCTTAGGACTCTTAACATATGACGTTAAAACTGCAGAGTTGTTCTCTTCATCAGTGGCACTTCTTGGCTGACCACTTCGAGGTTTGTCATCTTCGCTTTCTCTCTCTTGGAACTTTGGTTTTTACATTTGCTTACACAGCCTTGGGTGATTGGTTGCCTGTCAGGATGTAAACAGTTGAACTCCTCAGCAACTTCTTGCTGACTTCGGCCGCCAACCAGCAGAATTACCTTCTTGCGTTCTTCTTTAGTCAGAGCGATGTTCATTTAATTGGAAAGAGAAGAAATAGAAAATTAAGAATCCCATATGATTCCAGACTTTTTGGATACCCTGTATAGTATGGTTAAGTTGGCTTTGTCATTGCAGACATGTATAGCCTACTTTCAAGCACACACGGACACAGCCTCGCTGGTTCGGACGACAAATAAATACATCGACTGTTACATGTAAAGAGATAGTGTTTTACCATGGGGGTATTTAACATGCACTTACAAAACACACAGATTATATCAATACAGGACTTAGACGTACTGTTTCAGGGTATGTTAGTTTGTAAGTCCCGCTATCCTATTAATACATATTTAGGTGTTGGGGCTGGATGTGTACAGTCCAATTTTCATTAGAATAACTTTTTATGACAGTCAAAAAATCTAGTAGATTTATTTTCACGTATTCATAAGTCAAAGCATGTGGTCTGATTCTGTCACTTTGATAGGTATTATCATTATTTATAAAATAACATTAATAAAATAATATCAATGTAGAACAAAAAAGTATGTATTTTCTTATAGGTATTTTAATAATAATGTAGTTTTTATTTAATATATTCGTTAAGTAAAAAGTATTCATATTAGACATACTATCTTAGTTTAAGTTGGGGTTATAGGGAACGGGAGAAAAGGTAAATGTTTTAGCAGTGTTTATAGAAAACATTTTTTTGGGTCAAAGTAAATAAAATATTGCTTTAGTACAAACAAAGAGTGTAGTTTATTCACATGGTGATATTAATATCTCTCACGAGCTTAAGGGTATTATCCAACAAACATTTTAAATGAAGATAAAAAAGTTGTCATTAAATTCCAGGACACGCTTGACATATATTCAAGAACTGTTGATATCACCATGTGAAGAAAATTAAAATCTATGTTTCTATTGGAGAAATATTTTATTTATTTTGAACAAAAAAAGTTTTGATATAAAAACTACTAAAACACTGATCTTTTCTCGCGTTCGCTAAATCACCAGCTTAATCTGAGCCAGTGCTGCTATCCAATTAGTAGATATAGAGGAGAGTTGAATACTAGTCGTACTTTGGTAGCTTAAGTTATTTTATAGGTCCTGCTAGCCAATTATTGAATATTTACGAGTTGGGGCTGTAAGTTGTAGTAGATGTATTTTCATAGGTTAAGTAATTTGTTAATCCTGATATTCAATTAGTAAATACCTAGGCATCATGGTTGGGTGTGTGGTACTATCACACTCGTAAGGTTAAGTTAGTGCGTGTGTCATGAGCTGACATAGTGTGTGGCTAGAACATTCACGTTAAATACCCCGATTAAAACAAACTCTACAATATTCTCTGGGCATAGAACAAGATTCTACCAAACCAGTAGTAGCTCAGCTACCGGAATGGGTTTTCCCAGCTATAGTTTAGTAGGATTGGTAATGCTTTGTTTTTCTTTGAAAAGGCGAAGTTTATAGGTCGATGCCCCACAGTTTTAGTCACACCAAGGGAAATGAAAGAATCATTACGTATTTATTACTCACGAGACTTTCAAAGAATTATATTCTTTACACACGAGTGTGTGTGCATAGTCTTAGTCATAAGACTAGGAAAGTTTTCCAGTAAAAGTTCAGTTTTAATGCAGGCTCAGACTTCAGGGATTCCCAACCTTTCTTATTTGGAGAAATCATAGGGAAAGCGATACTTATTTATCTATGGAGGAAACCTTAAAATATTTCGTAAAATCTCGGGGAACCCCTACCTGGCTGACACATTCATTTGGACAGGGTTAAATTACAAAACATTCATGTAAGCCAGTAGGGTTGGTAAATAATAACTAGCTCATACTTTTGAATAACATATTTCAAGATTATTTATTGTCTGTTTCTCTTTAGTAAATTATTGTCCTTCATTACTTGAGCCTGGCTTATTAATATTCTTACTAACTTCACTCTTAACATTATTTTCTGCACACCTTTCTTCATCTTCTTCGAACGCATGAGTTATCTTATAATCTATCAACGTTATATCATATAATTACGGACATACCAATAAAAAGCAACCTTGTGCGAATTTTCGCTAAACGTCAAATACTGGCTTGCGGAACACCCGTATTCCACGGAACCCTGGTTGAGAATCACTGCTGTAACTATTCAGCTTGCACCTCTAAGCCTATTATTTATGCCGAGTCATTGTGAAATACAAAACTTGAAACTATCACGACAATCTAGACAAAGTTTGAGTATAACTTGGTTGTGGCCTTGTTTATAGTATAATTTTGGTAGAAAGGAACTTTAAAAAAAATAAAAAATTATATTTAGATCTTTTTGCTGTCAATATTTATAACGTATTACTTTATTATTAGTATAATTTCGTAGATATTGATCACCTCTGTGATCTAGTGATTAAAGTTCTTAGCTATAGATCCATTAGTCCCTGGTTAGATCCTCGACACTTCCAGATTTATCTGTGAAACAGTGAGTCTGGAATGGGGTCATACTTAGACTTGTGAGGACAAATTAGGAGCTGTTTGAATAAATAAGTAGCAGCTCCGGTCTAGAAAACTTAGATTAACGGTTGGAGTATTTGTTGTGCTGATCACATTACACCCTATATCCACCAATGTTGGCATTATATTCCTCAGCATACAGCGGCTGTTCGGTCAGTAACTTTTGTAACTGTGTACTGCCCAAGCGAGGGGTCATCTTTGGAGTCCTCTGATTAGGGTCAAGAAGGCATACTTTTCCTATGGTAGGATAGCGAGTATGACCTCGAATAGTCGAACGGCGACAATTAAAAAAATATGTTTATGCATTTGATATCTGGTGAAAAACCGCTACGATCAAACCATCTCAGTTTTCTATTTGTTGAACCAATTCAAAACCATATTTTTGTTGCATTTATTTAATAATATTAGTAATTTGTTCACTAATTGAAACCAAAAGCGAACAAAACAAATATTTTTGCTTGCTTAATCTAAAAATAAATCCTGCTATTAATCATATGGACCACCCGATGTTTCGCCTCCAAACAGCTGAAAACCAGCTTTTAGTCCACCCCTTCCTTTGTCTATGCGCACAACAGTGAATCTAATATCCATAGAACACATTAAATAACTCCATGGTATGATCCCGCAAGCAAACTATAACTGACAGAGCGGCCGTCATCGTTAGGGTTGATAGTGCTAACATTCGCGGATAAAGGGTGTCATGTGGTCAGCACAACGAACCCTCCAGCCATTGATTTCAGTTTTCTAAACCGGAGTTGCTACTTTTTATTCAAGTAGCCCCTCATTATTTTGTGCTCACGAGACTGAGATTTACCCCACTGCTTCACAGATAAACAAAGAAACAGCTTGATTCAAGTAACCAGATAAGGAACCTTTAGAATTTAAAGTAACTTAGTTAATTTATCCCCCTCATTAACGTTTAGTACCAAAACTATTAATAACTTACCCGCTTCGATGGTTGCATGGTCTAAGGCGACACTCTCACAATACATTGGACTGTCGATGATGGGGATATCGGGGTTCAAATCCCGGTAAGGTGAATTGCATATTTTTTTCTAAATAGTTTCCCACTATCGCTCCATGAAAATATTAATATTAATATTAATATTAATTTAACATTCTTCATTCCTATCACATTATCATAGCTATACATATATGTATAGCCTGGACTGGGGTCAAGATGTGGTGCTAAAAATTCCTATTAAAATCTTGATAGCGGCACTAGCTACCCCATGGTAACGTTTGGTCTAGTTTATTGGTGATGTGGAGGTCATTCTTCTAATTTTAAGACGAGTGTACCGTACTAAAGGGTCTTTATTCTTAGATAGTTTAGCATTCTCTTTCCACACAAACACAGGTGAACTTCATCTAAATCATATCTTCCTCAGCCAGTTTAGCGTAAACTAGGGGTGTGCAAACTTCACTGTTTACATTCGAATTACCCACCTCGGTGGCGTAGTTAGCTAACGTGCTAGTTTCGTGTTGAGCTAAACTGCCGAAGATGAGGAGATCGAGGTTCGAACCTCGCTCGGGTGAACTGGGGGTGGTTTTCCTAAATGGTTTTCTACTCTCTTTCCACGCAAATGCGGGTTCACTTCCTCTATATTAAACCGTACCCATTCATAACCCATTAGCGTAATTAGTACTTAAGCGTGCAACCCGAACGGGTGTCATTCAATTCGAATAAAATTGGTGAAGCTTCGTATGATTGTCAAAACAGGATTTTTTTTTTCGAAGCGAAGTTGAAACTAATATGTTTTTCAAAGCCAAGTTGAAGTCTCAAAGCTACGCACAGCACATCCCTAGTGTAAAAAATACGTATAGTCTGGGAGTGTAGTAGTTATAGGAGGATATTTTAGAGGAAATACCCCCGCATCAGCCTAGAGAGGTCAGAGAGAAACTTTCGGTGACAGTAATATAACTCAGAGCTATGATCGCAGCCGTAATTACGGACGAGGGAAGGGGTATTCCACACTTTATTTATCAATAAGGTTTACCCATACAACCTGAGAACAAATGCGAGTGCTCTTATACTATATTATCCTCCTTAGATTAATTAGTTAATTTTTGGGATGTTAAACATTCCAATAAAAATATTTCTTTAGGTGATCACCAGTTTGTGAATGTGTGCATTTTAGTGTATTTCTCCCTTAAAAAATGTCCCTACGCGCCTTATTTCCCGTCCAGGATATACACACTTTTAATTACCCTAACACCCATTTCGATGGCCACATAGTCTAAGGCGTCACTCTCACAATATACTCGACTGCCGATGACAGGGAGAATGGGGCTCAAATCTCGGTCAGGTAAACTAAGGGTTGTTTTTCCAAAATGGTTTCCCACTCTCCAAATACGGATACACTTCCAGTAATTCAACCTTCCTTACCCTTAACCTTTTCTTAAACACCACGTATTTCTAATACCTGTTCAGTCTATACGCACTCATCCATAACCTTTTACTTACAACCAGTAATGTTTCCGGCCTGTGGCTTGGGTCAGTATTTTATTCAAGCCATATATTTTCCCCTACCAGCTTTCTAGGCCAGTCATATCTTCATATGCCCTAAAATCTAACTTAATATTCGGACAGCCACAATATCCCGTCCCCAGCCGTAAATTCATCACTGTGAAAGGGTAAACTCACATTTAACCAATTATAAATTTTTCGGCCATGCCAGTAATCGAACCCGGGACTCTTAGATCAGAATACAGATACGCTACCGACTTAGCTAAAGTATCGTATTACTGATGTTTAACTCATTAGCTTTAATATTCATATGTATATAACCTGAACAGGTAGTAAAAAACACTAACGGAGTAGGAACGAAAAAATTAGACCTTGGAGGAGATTTAGCTACATAGGAAAATCAGCCTCAGAATACCTAATATAAACCTGAACTTTGACCTTCCCCGTCACTGATAATCAGCCTAAACGAGCTTGGCGTTTAGTCCAATTGCCCACCAATACGTTTTTTTACCCTCGTACCAATATATCCGGCAAAATATTCAATTTATACTCCATATCATCTAACACGTCTATGGTTACAAAATATTCCCCCTAAAGAACAGTTATTGGCTTTCAGCCAGAATATAAAAAAGCTATTGACCTCTCGAATAATAATTTAACAAAACAACACCACCTCGTTTCCGATCATAATTCGAGTCAGGTACTTCTTATAAAAGAGTATTACGTTGCGTAAGACCTCTGTAATATCCTGTTGACGTTGGAAGCTGTCTCATTCCATTCATGGAGGTCCTTGTGTTACTCATCTTTGAACGAAAGGACGGTTCTCTTGGAAGAAAAATAAAGAACACTTTCACTTTTTGCCAGTGACGACCGTGTGATGCAGAATCAGGCGGCTTTGGGTATGTCCGTGTGGTACAGGATTTGACCTACAAAGAGTTCTTAGGAATGGAACAGAAAGAGGTCGATGCTTTATGCGGAAGATCTTTCTGCAGCGAGCCCTGAGTGTCATCACAATTATTATATTAATAAGGGATTTAAAGTTAACTTCCTTAGCATTAAGCTAGAAACTACCAATTTTCATAGGATGAACAGTTTTAAAAATTACAATTTATTTTGTGGTCAATATTGATGACGTTTTTCTATATTATTAAATTTACTGTAATATCTATCACCTACAGATCACATGATTTGACGTAAGAATACGTTAAAGTAGATATAGTAACTTTTCTAGCAATCTTACCATGAAAATTGAACTGTAACTTAACATAGAACACTGTGCTGGGGGTCCAGGGTTCAATCCTCGGTTCCCGGTACAGATTTATCTGATTGCCAAACCCTTCCTTCACCTCTGACAAGATGTGTATTAATCACAACTTGTGAATGTTTGGAATGCCAGGCCTCCACCGTGGTTCGTATTCCACGTTAAACTGTAGGTCCTCCATTCCATCTCACAATCACCCTACCATTACACATTAGCGTAAGTACGTATAACCCGAACAGGTAGTAAGACGCGGTGATGATGATGATAATAATAATAATAATAATAATAACATAGAACAACAACTCTAAGCACCAATCACTAGCATCAGGAATAATTGTAATATCTGGGTAACAATACGAATCTATTTACAGGGATAAAGACTTACAAACTAATTTAACCCAGTATAGAACCACATAGATGAACACGTGGACTAAAGATCAAGCTGGCCTAGCCTGGTTTGGCGTTGACAGAAAGATCGGGGATTGAATCCTAGCTGAATATATTGAGTAATACTTTTCCTCAAGGGTTTCCAACTCTCCCCACGCAAATGCTGGTATATTTCTTCTAAATTATACTTCCCGATCCAGCCCCGCCACTCACTAGTGTAACTAAATGCTAATATCCCAGACAGCGAGTTTGATGAAGTGTAGGGTAAAAATCAAGATATTCATTACTTTGTTACAATACAATGCACGGTCTATGCCGATAAGAAAAGGGAAATTATTTACCTCTGTAAAAAAAAAGAATGTCACGTCATTGTTGTCTGGATGGCATCGAACCAGTTCGGATTTCACTGTCACTTAGATTAGCGGGACGGGCCCATTGCGGCAGTTCTCCTATCCGGTGTCGCAATAGTTGGACAGATTCTTTGGACACATTGTATTACTAATGTCTCGTATGTATGGGTGATATTTCCGTACTTAATTCAGTAATAAACTCAGTATGATTAAACTAATACCGTGTATAAGACCACTAACCACAAGGGCTATTATAAAAACAAGCAAAAGCACAAAATCATGTACGTACCAAACTAAGCAACGATTTGATTGCAAAAGTTAATCAAAATATCTTCGTTTTGAAAATGATTTGAGGGAAATGGCTTTAATTAAATGTATTTTATATATTTAATCCATAACTAGTTCATAAATATATGCTGGTTTGTTTCAAAATAAAATTTAAACTAGTAAAATTATCTTAAAACCCATTTTCTGAAAATAATTTTACTAGTGTTGGTAAAATTGACAATTCTCAAAACAAGGACAAACAAAATGACCGTGTGAATGAGCGTCATTTTGTAAGGGTTTTTTTTGGGGCGGGGGGTTGACGATAATAACGACGGGGGGGAGGGGGTACACCCATTTGGGTTTTTCGCATATATATATATATATATAACGCTATTATATAGGGACGAGAAATATAGAATTGAGATTAAATGTATCTAAATTTGCATGAAGAGGAAGGAGAAAACCATTTAGGAAAATAAACCCCAGGTACACCCTGTTGGAACTCGAACCCCAACCTTTCAGTCATCGGGAAACCAGACTAAACTTGCTTTACATCTAGACCACGTACCCACTGATGCAAGTTTGTGATAGGATAGCTACTTTGCTAGTTATTTCGTGATAGTGATCATTGTTACTTTAGTACAAGTTTCGCTATCGAATTATTTACTGAAATATTGACAGTGTGTATGTGGAATCAGATATCCCCGTACCCCACGTCTTATTCCTCATCCTGCCTATTAACCTATTTGTACTAATAAGGCAGGAAGAAAGAAGGAGGAATCGAAAGAAATGTTCCCAGCATTAGTGTGGAGTAGTGGGAAACGAATCAGAAAAAAAAACCTTAATAAACATGGTCGGCATCTAAAACACTGGCTTCCCCGTCATCAGCAAAATCAGACAAGTCCAGACAGACGCCTTCATCCGCATTACCACTGGTGCGGACAGACCGTAGGTAAGTAACACTTGACTGATTTGTTGGGTAGTCACGGCTGAGGCCTCGATCTTTATTGCCTGTCAAAAAAAAATCACTCATAGTTTTTTGCTGTTATGATTGAAAAGGTATTATATTGAATGGTTCATTTATATTTTTATTTTTAAGTTACGAAACATGTTTCATATCTAAACAAGTGATGGAAATACTCTACATATTCTCATCTCTGTCCCCACTATAATAAAACAACCCATGTCTCTTTTTACCCTGAACAGTGGATGTTTAAGTCTTACCTCACTATCTGTAATTTTGCAGCTCATTAATTTAACACCACGGTCAGTGAGGAATAGAGATTTGGAAGGCTGTTAAAAAGATATGCAACCGCATTCGCGTGGGGCAGTGATAAGTAAATTCACACCAAAAGAAAACATTATTTTCCAGTTCATCTGGCTTAGATTCGAGCTCCAATTTCTCTGTCACTGGAAAATCCAGTCCCCTGTGAGCCTGACACTTGATATCACATGGCCACTGATGTGGGTAGCAGTACTTTGTGACCAACCTTATAAATGATAAATATGAGCGACGCCTTTGTGTCATCTTGATATAAAATCGGGTCACCTGAGGTGTTTTATAGTTCTTCATTTTTGAGCTTGCGATGAAAAAAACAAGGTCATAAAACAAACCTATTTTTCCACTTCAAAAGACACCTTAAATCTTAATAAAGTGACACTAACTTGTGGGAACCACGTTGCATCTACTTTTAAGGGGGGTATCTACCACTTCCTGTCACATGTTTTAAGGACAACAATCCTTTTATATCAAGAAATTAATCTTAATTAACAAAACAAGTTTTAGATTGAAGTCACCACAATATAACAATTATTTTCAGACCGGAACAAAACAAAATGTTGGCTAGGTAGCATGACTTAACCTATTTAACAGTTTGCATAGAGTAAGGAAATTCTTATTTACCTTTTAATTTGTACAGACTATTTTTATAAAAAGGGCCTTTTTATATTCGATTTATGAAATCAAATGGCGCAAAGTCCACTAGAGTGCAGCGCGCCGCGACGCGTGGAGGCGGCTTGTGGAATTTCCATGCCAGAAGTCTCGAAGTTTCTCGAGAAGAGTTTTTTTCCTTTCGCCACGCTGCTTCTGTGTATTCGGGGGTAACCGGAAGGAACCACGTAGGAATGCGGTTTCGTGTCATTCCGACATGGCTCGTGTCCATTTGGGTCGTGGATTGTAAGCGTTTTGTCTTCTAATCTCATTGTTCATTTTGATCATTTAAATGCACATTTAGATTGAGGTGGAATTCCATATAATCGCCATTGAACAGCACATTTTCATTTAATTAATTAAAAATAGAGAATATAAGTGGTAAACAAAAGGCAAAATGTTTATTGTAATATTTTGGCCATATGAAAAACTATACAACAAACTTTTTCATGGCATTTTTCAAATAAATGAAAGAAACTTTCCGGATGGACTGCACTTCAACAACGGAGGTGCGTCATACGGGTGAACCTACGGAGGAAGGCGCATGGAATGCTCCACATGGAGGCTTGGAGTGGCGCGGCGCGCTATACGGGTGAACCTACGGAGGAAGGTGCATGGAATGCTCCACATGGAGGCTTGGAGTGGCGCGGCGCGCTATATGGGTGAACCTACGGAGGAAGGCGCATGGAATGCTCCACATGGAGGCTTGGAGTGGCGCGGCGCGCTCTACGGGTGAACCTACGGAGGAAGGCGCATGGAATGCTCCACATGGAGGCTTGGAGTGGCGCGGCGCGCTCTACGGGTGAACCTACGAAGGAAGGCGCATGGAATGCTCCTCGTGGAGGCTTGGAGTGGCGCGGCGCGCTATAGTGGGCGACAAGCGTTAGACCAGTGTTTCTCAAAGTGTGGTCCTCAGACCATTGAAGGGTCCACGGTGGACTATCAAGTGGTTTCCGCAGAATTCCAAGAAACTTCGTAATAAAAATAAATTAAAGAATGATGATACAATATAGCACAAAAATATAAAGATAAAAGATTAAATATGAAACATCCATACTTTTCTGTACTTATTTTCTCGTCAGACACAAGTCATTTGGAAAATTAAGTCTTTACCAAGTCGACAAATATGAACAGTTATATTTCAAAAACTATGAGGTTTAGAATGTTAAAAATAAAAACTAATTGTTAGTCCAAGATAGTTATTTGATTTTTTTCCTTATTTTAGCTAATAAATTAATTTTTGTCATGTATTTATAGTCGTAAAATGTATTGGCCTAAAAATAATGCTTTCCTGTAAAACTTTCAACCCCCCTACCCCAAATTCCCCCTAATCTCATGTGCCCGGTGGTCCCCAGTGCGTATAGCTTCCATTTGGTGGTCCTCTATTACCAACACTTTGATAAAAACTTCATTGAATCGTATCGCTACTTTGCGAGTATATACCTTTGTTTTCATTTCATAAACAACATGGCTACCAGAACCTTCATATAATGTTTATGTGCAGACAATGTCAAGCCTCTTGGATGGCATGTTTCCCCTTAAAAGAAATGTTCCCACACCTATCCAGAAATAGTTGACTTGACACAATTTATTTTCTAAATAAAGTGTAATTTTAACACGGCCCAGTATTTTAATCACGTAGAAACTGTCATGGATTGTTATAATAAGTAACTGTGTAGTATCATATATCAAGGGAACGTTAGGTCCGACTATGCGGCATATTCTGTAACACATCCGCATACTGATACACAGTTCCTGATCCGGTACTGGAAAGGACGAAGTATCTCACTGTGAAATGTAATTAGTTTCATATCAATGAGTAGAAAACTTGATGGTCTTAAGTTTAGATGTTGTTTTTTTGCGTTTTTTATTTTATTTCCATGTCATTTTTAGCACGAGGTTTTGGCTAGACGTGTATTTAAACTAATATATTAGAGATTAGAAAAGTATAACTAGGAGGAGTGAGAATGGTACACCATTTATAAATATAAACACCATTATACGCCTAACTGGGTTTCAAACCCCAATATACAAGCTATCAACATTTCTTATTAAATGAGACTGACGTCATTATTAGTGTGCTGGTTATTTAATTAACCTAAGATCACCAGCCAACATGTACTAAACCGTATTAATACCCAAAAATAAAATCATTCAAATGTATAGGTTTATTTTATATAAAAAAAGAAATAATGTTCTCATTAACTACCCGTGCAGTTTGGGCATATAAGCCTGAGTTTTGACATATATTTATTTAAACATTGTGTCACAGGGACGAGCACATTATGGGGAGGGGGAGTGTTAGGAAAATAAAAAAAATAGGAAGGTAAGCTACTATCTGGTAACATGATATCAAGGAAAGGGAGCGCTCTGGTGTAAGGAATTGTGTGAAGGAATTTTAAAACAGTGTAAATCACACTTTTAATCCCCTAATAGTCCACTAATTAGGCTACACAACTGAATATTCAACATATTCGAGAGTCAAACTAACGTTTTCCTGAAAATGATGGAACTTTGATCTTTCCCAAAGGTTACGTGTCCATCAGAACCAAAGATTGATAATTTACGTTGAATGCATAAATGTATCAAAACTAAGCCAAGCTTATGAATAAAACTAATGGATTTTACTTGCTAGCAAATATTTTTTTTACAAGCTCACTGATTTTTTTCCTAGTGGTTTTATTATGAGAGTTACCAAGTTATAAAATAGTAAGTTAAAACATTCATCTTGTGTCATCCCGTCATCCACCCCTACCCCACCTTTCACACTCCAGAACATTTTAACCGGGTCACTTTGAAGGAGGAGAATGGCATATGTCTACAAAGCCTGGTTTGTGTTGGGTAAAATGATTAGAACTCTTTAAATAAGATTTGATATCAATATGTAAAAAAAATTCATAAATTTTCACAAATTAGCTCAAATTTAAGTTGGAATGAATAGAAGAATTACGGCTAAAAATTGTATATACCAAACAAACCAAATTTATAAGAGAAAAGATTATATAATTTAGTTCATTGTTACTTCTTTATTTTTAAACTAGCAGATGTGCCTGGCATTGATCGGGGTATCCACGAAATGTATTGCGTAGTTACCTCGGGAAATGCTTTGATTTGTTTCAAAACAAACAGAAAAAGATCTCTTAAATTTATTGTTTTCGGCCTGGCTTTTAATAAATTAAAAAAATTAAGCAAAATTCCGGCTTTGAGGTGCACACGGGAAACTAATTTTAAAATGTCATACCTTTGTCTGTGGTTGATATCGCGTAATGCTCATGACAGACAGACAAACAAACTCTTGTTTTATTGATATAGATAACTGTCTTGGATCACAATATGGTTGTTATAATAGCGAGTTCAAAAACATATCTTACCCATAGTATTTTTGATCGAGGGAATAGATTTTCTAGAATAAGGGGACTTTGACTGACCATTAGACTCTTAATATTTAATTCTCATTTAAATCAACAGAATTGATCATAATGACTATCATTTAAAATACCAAGGAGACTTTTCAATTTCACGAAAATATTTTATTTCGTGCTCGCTTGCGGGCTCACACTTTGGAGTTTTTTTATCATAAAATAAAAATGATACATATATTTCAAGAATTGTTTTGATCTTCTAAGTAAAAGTTCGTAAATTTAATTTAATTTATTTAAAGTATTTAACGTGCACTTTCTGAACCGACTGATTATATCAGCACACGAGAATTTCTATGAGCGAAAGCAAAAAAGCCTACAATTTGTCCGGGAAAGGTATTTTAACATCATTTCCAGGTTTTTTTACATGCCACAATCAACATGGGACCGACGGCTTAATTTACCCTTCGAAAGAAGCTGTACTATGGATTTTTATCGCTCAGGAAAATTCCGTCAACCCCGGGTGGGTTTGAACTAGCGAACATTGGGTCCTGAGGCGAGCACTTTACCCTAAGACCACCGAGGACGACATCGATATACGTCGTGGGGTAGCGTTTAGTGCACCTAGCTACAAACCTAGGGGTCCCTGATTCGATTCCCAGCTGCTACCTTGACTATTTTTTTCCCAAAAGGTGAATTACTCCAACGGTCACCTGGGATTGGTTAATTAGGCTTTTAGGTTTAATCGTTTCCACCGGTTCCACACCTTCATACTCACTATCCCCGTCATCTCATCTCATCGGGACATACAAAGAGCTTCCACGGAAAAGATGTACGATTAGTACATTCGGGCGTCCCCTGGGCAATGGTACAATAGTACTGGCTTATCTTTTCACTACTGGGGTAGGAACGATGTAGCCCAAACGCGAAAAATTATAATTGTATGCCAAATTAGTGCTTTCTTTCGGTGATTTATGAAATCCTCCCCGCATCATAGATAGATCGTATAATGTTAATGATCATTTGCAAGCGACTTATATGTATATATCACCAGCAATGTGTGAAATCCAGGCGTCCTATAAAATGCCTAGGCTTTCTATATAATGCCAGAGTGGTTTTGGCAAAGTATGAACTAAACGAGTTTGTTGTATTTCATACTTTTTTTCAAGTCCTTTGTCTTTTTGAAGTCCCGGAATATGTTATCAATTCTTTTATCCAGTTCTATGTAAGCCTTGCGTCGTTTTCTTGCAGGTTAACCTAATTCCTAGGATTTAAGTTGGTCAAGTTAGGTTATTTTAGAATAGGGTAGTTAGGTATGGTTAGGTTAGGCTGGGTTAAGTTGGCTATAGTTCTCGGTAATATATAATGACTGGTTACTCTATAAATTTCCTACGAAAAGTATGAAATACAACAGCAACACTAATTTATTTCATACTGTGCCAAAACCACTCTGGCATTATATAGAAAGCCTAGGCATTTTATAGAACGCCTGGATTTTACGCATTGCCGTTAACATTATACTAGGCATACACAGGCAAGTATTCACGGGAGCCCTCAGGAGCTTCCTCGAAACGTAAATCATTAAGACTTAAAAATTGCACCTTTTAAAGATTTTAAACGAAGAATAAAAATATGCTAACAATCCTACATTATCATAGTGTTATAAATGAAGTTATGGTAATCTATGATTAAAAAAAACTTAAGGGTTCGTACCCCATTCCCCTTATCCACGCACTCATCTCTTATTCCATTAGTTGGATAGCTATGTAACGTTCGTTTATCTTGAAATGTAGCAAGCTTACCTTGCATGGTTCTACTATAAGCTAGCTTAGATTTAATTTTAGCACCGCGTCTTACTACCCGTTCGAGTTATACGCTTAAGTACTAATTACACTATTGGATTAGGAATTGGGAAGATTGAATTTAAAGGAAGTGAACCCGCATTTGCGTGGAGGGAGAGTGGAAAACCATTTAGGAAAAACTACCCCAGTTCACTCGACCGAGATTCGAATCTCGATCTTTCCGTCCTCGGTGGTCTGGCTCAACACGACTGACGCGCTAGCTATCTTAAAGATAGGGCCATAGTGCAATACGTCAAAGTAAGAATGCTATAATTCAGGGTAAATGGAGTGCACACATTTGTAAACTTATTGAATCAAAAGTTAATTTTATGTTGGCCCCCTCAGAATCTCAGGTGGTTGGTAAGGGTATTTCTATTTATCTTATTCTGTATGTTTGGTATATTAATGTTTATTTATGTTTATGTCTAAGAAAAAAGGAAAAGTATATTTTATAGAAGAGAAGGGGTGGGGGCCTCTATACCCCCTGACCCCGCCCCAACCAATAACTTCCTGTGTGGGATGCATGTATGTAAGAGTTATTAAAACTATGATAAGCCGCTCCCACGATGGACCAAAGAGGTTGGTGCGAGCTGTGTTGTTAAGGTGGGGATACAGGGAACGCGAGACATGGCCAGTGTTTTGGCAGTTTTTATAGCAAAAGTTTTTTTGGGGGGTCAAAGTAATAAAATATTGCTTCTATAAAAATATATAGTTTAATGTTCTTCCCGTGGGGATACCAACAGTTGTTGAATATATGTCATGAGTGTAGTGGCATTAGATGACAAACTTTTTAAATGAAGAGAAAAAGTTGTCATTAAGATTCAGGACACCCTTAACGGATATTCAACAACGGTTGAGGTCATCATGTGTATAAAATTAAACTATATGGTTGTATATAAGCTGATTTATTTTGCTTTGAAAACTGTAAAAACACCTTTTCTCTCGGTTCTTGCATCCCCACCTTAAATGTTGTGGTATGTATTTTTGCTAAAAACAATAGTTAAAATAAAGAGCTCTAAATAAAATACAGTAGTCTAAGGCATTGTGTTGTTGGCTGCAACCGGCTATTTATGTGGCTTGTGACGTCACGAATTATACGATATATTATACTTGATCATTTTAAGACTTCAAGATATCGTTTTTATACTTACTTACTTACTTACTCTATGGTATTAGGAACTCAAAAGTTAATTGCCGCGCTTAACAAAAGTATGCCATATATCCCTATCTTGAGCTAGTTCTACCCAGTCCACCTCATTACACCCTAACTCCTTCAGGTCCATTCCAACGTTATCCAACCAACTGCATCTAAGTCTGCCCAATGGGTTGGCCAGTAAATACCCTGACCATGGTTCAAATTTCTTCCATTCGCGCTGCATGTCCTACCCACCGTACCTTAACAATATCTGGGTATGGGTACAGCGTATGTAACCGCATCATTATATAACATCCTCCCCTCTCTATTACTTTTGTCCCTTTTTGGAACAAATATTTTTCTAGGTACGTACTTTGTTTTCGAACATACTACATATATTTCTTCTTATCATGTAAGGTAGGAGATCACGTTTTATAACCATAGAGAACAGCCGCTAAAACTATTGTTTTGTATATTCTGAGTTTTACATTCCTTAGCATCATGCGAGATGTTTAACGACTTACTGACCAAGTAGTGACATACATTTCTAGACTGTATTATTTTCATAATTTTCACATTAATATCGTTATTGAACTCATTAAACCTAACGAATTACTTGTTGTCCACATTATAGTGTTAAATGAACGGGTTACTGCTCGGGCCTCTTCCCCCCCCCCCTCCCCAAATCACTCTCGCAATAGACTTAACTGCCTATGACGGGTACATTGGGGTTCGAATCCCAGTCAGGTGTACTGAGGGTGGATTTCCCTTACTTGGTTTGCCATTCTTTCTCCATGTAAACGTGGGTACATTTCTTTTAAATCCAACCTTCCTCATCCCTAACTCACTATCGTAATTAGTATAGAAGCGTATGGCCTGAACAGGTAATAATATGCGGTGCTAAAACAAAAAAACGAATGCGGAAATAATGCGAACTAATAACTTGGTGAAATAAAGAAGAGTTCCCCGTCGTCACCGACTGCAGCGCCTCACAACGGGATGCAAAGTTAACAAAACCGAGATACAGATGTGCGCGCGTGTATACACACACCCGGTTTATGACAGGAAATGTACTTGAACAGTTTGGGTGGAAAGTTTGATCCAAGAGTACCGTGACACTTTCCTTTGAACTCGATCAAGAAAAGAAGAGCCGGAGAATAAATAAAACGACACAACCTCGATAATATCTCACGAAATAATAGACTAATTACGCGTCATCAAGTTAAATCATACCATGACCTTGAAACAAAAACTCGACCAAGTATAATGATTGGCTTAAAAAAATGTTATGTGAAAATAACGAGTATTCTACTTTCTTTAATATTTATGTCCAATTTTACGATGTCTTGGCAAGAAAAATTAAAAGCTTCCTACTTAAGGAATTGCTGAGTTTCTCTTCAATGACATCGTAAATAAATAATCAGTTTATTTAATACCTATCGTTGGGGCTTGGAAATATACTCAAATTGCAGATGGTCCATGGGCCATGCATATCTATAGTAATCGGGAATATGTTGTAAATATACCACTAGATTACTTCAGCATGTGTCATGGACTGGTGGAAATTTACTCTGGTTGAAGGGGAGCATGCTTAGAAACAGTAAACAGTAATATCTTATAAATAAACATTTAAATCAGGTTGATCCAACGTTTTTCATGGACCAAATCTAATTATTAATTTGCACCGTGGGCCGAATATATAATTAGTACAGTATGGCCCTCATATCCGCGGATAATACGTTCCTAGATCTACCGCAGTTACGTAAAACCGCGGATAGTACCGAACTATTATATAACGTGATATTCATGTAACATACATAAATACGGTAAAGTTTAATTGATAACTTATTCACAGTAAGACATTACCAACCTTAAATAAATTAATAATAACGTGTATTGTACACCACAGAGTAATTACTATTATCTATTCTTATTGTTGCAACGATCCCCGATGATGATGATGATGATGATGATGATGATGACAGTGATATGATAGCACAATCTTCGTAGTAGGCGCATTTGTGCTGCTGATAGTACTGCCGGTTCTCGCTTGGCGCGTGATTTGAAACTCATAATCAATTTTTTTCTTTGATTCAAAATAAATAAAATTGGGTAGCGATAAACTGCGGTTACTGAAACCACGAATACGGGGGCCCTACTGTAATCCCATCAACTGAATATAGGCCTAATATCAACAAAACTTAATAAATAATTACTATCAATACTAATATATAAATTGTATTTTGAATTGGTAACATTTTTCAAATTTTAGTGTTAAATAAATATTATTAGTCTTCTAAAAATGCATTAAAAATATGTATGCCCACTCACTTTCACAAAACAACTTAACATTATAAAGATAAATTTATACATGTTTTTTATTAATCAATTAAATGCATGGTAAAATGCAACCATGACATTTTAAAATTAATATTATCATTTGAATCATTAGCTGTTTCACATCTGCCACCGAGGATTTACCTTCAATTAGCACTGTGAGGGTCCTATTTTCAGTGAGCGCAAGCCGCCATTTGAACCACACTGATATAAATCAGGTTGAATCTAGTTAAAATGTATTCTGATTGAGGGTGGGCCATGCTAAGAGACGGTAAGCAGTTATATCTTGTAGACTAATTAAAACAGTCTCGAGCTGTTGGCACTCATTCTAGTAAAGTCCACTGTTTACTCATATCCAGCCCCAGAAAATTACTTTTTTTAGCACCGCGTTTTACTGCCCTTTCGTGTTATACGCCTATGTAATAATTACACTTGTGGGTTAGGGATTAGGAAGGCTTAATTTAATAAAAATGCACTCGCTTTTGCGTAGAGATAAGAAAACCATTTGAGGGAAAACCACCCTCAATGCACCTGACCGGGACCGAGATCCCATCTCCCAGTCTTCGGCAGTCTAGTCCAAAACAAGAGTAGCGCGTTAGACCACGTGGCCACTGAAGCGGGCTAGCAACCTATTTACTAAGTAGATTGTGAGACTTACAAACTGACTTAACTTTGGAATCTACATAAACATTACAACCATCTCTAGCGTTTGTAAGGTGACCTGGTGGTCTAGGGATAAGGTGTCAGACTTTTGTGCTGAGGATCAAGGGTTCAATCCTCGGTCCCGGCACAGATTTATCTGATTGCCAAACCCTTCCTTCACCTCTGACAAGATTTGTATTAATCACAACTTGTGAATGTGTGGAATGCCAGGCCTCCACCGTGGTTCGGATTCCACGTTAAACTGTAGGTCCTCCATTTCATCTCACAATCACCCTACCATTACACATTAGCGTAAGTGCGTATAACCCGAACGGGTAGTAAGACGCGGTGCTAATAATAATAATAATAATAATAATAATAATAATAATAATAATCGAGCGTTTGTATACTTACTTTCTGGATTGGATGCAAATAGTTAAGCTAAGTGAACCGAAATCCAAGGGCGTGCAGACTTGTGGTTGACACTTCTAGGTGTAAAGATGAGCGACTTAAAACTAATTTAAAAGTTATTTCTATTTAATAAAATATTGGTTTTAAATTTCAAAATGCTCGCATTGCGAAAGTAGTAATATTGTATTCTTGTAAGTGGGATACGAAAGGCGTTTTGTTTCGTTGAAGAAAGTCCTGGACAGGTTCCGCGAACAAAGCAATTGATAGTCTCGATAGACAAGAAAATCTAGGACATAAACAAATTTAGAGCCAGGAGAGAAAATGATTACTAGGAGATATAAATAATCTATACTCAAACTTGTTTTATAAATATCCTTTAGTTTTTTTCCTTTTATCGATGCGCAGGGGTTGAAATTAGGTCTATAAGTAACTAGAATTATCTAGCATAATGGAACATGAGTAAATAATGACTCTGAGCATGGGAAGAATCCTGTAGGTCCGTAGTTCACTGGAAGAGCATTGGCGTGCTAAGACAAGGATATTAGATTCAATGCTTCGTTCCAGGTGTCAGTTTTCAAAATTTACAAATGTGATATCTAATGCGGCTGTATCTGTAACCTAAAGATCACTTCTATCTCCCAAGCTTCACTACTTCTATACAATTATTTTGTATTAGTGTATAATTTCTACATTATTGGAACAGGATAAGGAGAATGAATACTGCCAGTAGGGTACCCAAATTTAATTCCAATTAACGCTGTCGTATATATTTACCATTCGTACAAGGTTTTACCCTGATCTTCAATTAGTTAATATATAGGAACTAGGGGTGATGATGATTAGGCCTACACCTAAGTTAGGTTAGTTTGTAAGACCTGCAATTCAATATGTAAATATAAAGGCGATAAGGCTGGATGTGTAGTACTAAAGGTACTCTGTTAGGTTAAGTTTGTGTGTAAGTTTGACATTGTCTGTGTGCTTAGAAAGTTGATACTAAATATCACAATAGTAAAAATAATGACATCTTAAACGATAAAATATTCGCCCCCTCTTCTCTAGAAAGCAGGCACCTCCTAGTGACATTTCCTCCTCAACAAATGAACCTGAGACCTTAGACCCAGATCCCAACAAACTGATTACGTATTGTAATTAAGAGAGAGTTTGTATCAATTCTCGATCAAATACGTCTTTATTTCATTTCTGGTAGATCAATTTCCTCCGTGCACCTTGTATGTCTGGGCGTTCTGAATTTTATACTGATGGGCTGAGGAGGAGGAATATAGAATTTTAGAGTAAGTATCAGCATTTGTATGAAGGCTAGGTAAGAAAAACATATAGGAAAAAACCCAACCAGGATACGAGTCTCAACCTCCAAGTCACAGACCAATTTAGACAAGACTTACGGCCAGTGACACTATTGTCGACCCCCGGTTATTATTCCAGGGTTGTTTTTAGTACCACGTCTTACTACCCGTTCGTATTATGTGCGTATGTACTTCTTACGTTAGTTTGTTAGGGATGAAGAAGGTTAAATTTAGAGGAAGTGTACTCAAATTTTCGTGGAGGGAGAGTGGAGGACCATTTAGGAAAAACTACCCCCCTACCCCCCGTTACACCAGTCCAGGTTTCAAACCATGATCTCCCCCTCATCAGCAGTATATTCTATTACGAGAGTGACGCCTTAAATCATGTGGCCACCGGAGTGGGTTTCAGGTTATTAAATTTGAACCAAATTTATCTTGTACCCGTTACACACGGACCTCTTATTATATTACTTTTTTTCCTCTGGGGTATTTAACGTGTATTCTCCAAACCAATTGATTTATAACACAACTTACAAACTTAATTAATTTTAGAAGCGGCCCAACATCTAGTCTTCCGAATGTGAATTCATCTCTGTGAAAGGGGGAGACTTAATTTTACTGGCGATTCAATTTTCGGCCATGTCGGGAATGTATCTCGGAGCCCTTAATTCAGTAGGACTGAACTAAGGTGTCAATTAATTTCTATTAACCTAATTCACTAAATAATTCAGTACAGTAGTGCACACTAGTGATCACATGGAAAAGGTCATCAGTCTCGTTTGTTTGTTTTCGGCTGACGAGGGGTCAACAGTCAAATTCCGGTTGGGTGTACCAAATGTTCTCCCCTCTCTCTCTCTGTTCAAATGCAGGTGTATTACCTCTTGGTTCTTTCTACCTTATTTCTACATCACTATTTAAAAAAATGATGTAGCCCAGATGAATACTAAATGAAATAATAATTTTAAAAACCTAACCTATTCATACGCCAAGCCATGTGTTGTGCACCTGTCCTTTTTGACGTTTGTAAGATAGATGTAGTGAACTTTTGCTAATACTGACTATTCTAGTTACTTAAAAAAAAATCGGGTGTGGCTGTGTCATGAACACGGCCGTGGGTTGTACGTGAATACGTTTATGTAACGGGTTATATTTTTAAAAGAAAATAACCTCAAAATGGCGGCACTCCCCCCTCCACCGCGCGCGATGCATCACTGTTCTCGCTTATCGTAATGAATTCTTTGATCCTCTAGCTATCCAGTGGTATAATTTTGGATGTAGAGGAAAGATTCGAAACTACAACGCTAAACTGTATCCCCCGATTTTGTTATCATTAGGTTCTTTGGATTGCCCTCGTATGGTAGCAAATTTAAAGACGTATTCACGTCAAAAAAGAGTATTTCAAAAATGACTTCTCAGTACATCTGTATGAGGAACAAGCCCCGGTTTAGCTCCCGGTTGAGAAGCAGGCACACTATCCGTGCGTCCAACGACCCCGGTGGTCTCTCATCGATGTAACAAACAAAGCGTTCCCTGTCTAGATAACACCCCATGCAGGTCCACACATGGGATCACAATGGAATACGGACCGTGGGTGTGGTAACAGTCACATCTTGATGTTCACTGACCCACTTCACATTTCGAGCCAACGTGCCGGGCTCAGATAACTTGGGGTGTACACATATGTGGACCCAGAGCAGTGAGATTCGCGCTTTGCCTCAACGGTCCAGTCTCACATATTGACTCAGAGCAGAGAGCTTCACGCTTTGAATCAACGTTCCAGTCTCATATATTGACTCAGAGCAGAGAGCTTCACGCTTTGAATCAACGTTCCAGTCTCATATATTGACTCAGAGCAGAGAGCTTCACGCTTTG
>CABFWO010000135.1:79864-90925 GCA_902155825.1 Timema genevievae | reverse complement strand
ATATATATATAAACTCTATGGTGTGAGCCCACAAGCGAGCTATACCGACCAAGCGGCCGCCAACGCTTGCGAATAGAAGGTGTCATGTGATCAGCACAACAAGGCCTTCGGCCGTTAATATCAGTTTTCTAAACCGTAACTGCTACTTCTTTATTCAAGTAGCTCCCCATTTTGTCCTCACGAGGCTTAGTTTGATCCGGTTACAGACTCACTGATTCACGGATAAATTTTGGAAGCGCCGGGAATTGAACCCAGGACCTCTGTATCTGTAGCCAGGAATTCTGATCACTAGAACATCCTATAGTAATTGAGAGTTATCATCGTTAACAAACAATGCATTATAAGTTGCCTATATTTGCATTGCAGGAAGATCGGCATTGAGTAGGGCTAAATAATTATTTAATACGAGTTGTAGATGTGCAGACAAAGACAAATATATTTGGAAATCGTCTGTCTACAGATGACTTTTGGTTTCCTGAAAACAAGTTTGTAGATCATTACTCATTAATAAACATGGAAAGCAACAGTGGTCTAGTCCGAAACCTTAGCTCAATCGGTAGCGTGTCTGCCTACTGTGTTAAGAGTCTTAAGTTCGATTCCCAGCATGGCCGAAAAATTTATCATTGATGAAATGTAGGTTTACCCTTTCACAGTGCTGAATTAACGGCTGGAGATTGGATGCTGTGCCTGTCCTAATCTCAAGTTGGATTGTAGGGCATATGAAGCTACGACAGGCCTCGCAAGCCGGTGGTGGGAAAAAAAATATGACTTGAATAAAAAACTGACCCAGGCTACAGGTTGGAAACGGTAATGGATGTAAAGTATTGAAAGCTTTATTGAAATCAAAACATGTAAACAAATTGTCCATCGTTCATTGCAAGTCAGAAGTTATTTAAAACATTAATTAGTAGATACTTTCTTTCACTATTCTAGTGTGTGGTCAAAATTCAGACTTGTTATTTGTCCAGTAGTGTGCTATCAGTTAAGTATTTATATATTTGACTACGTACTATGTATGCTAAGATTTTGGATAGAGCTGTAAGAATGCTCATTGATCATTAAGATATATTAATTTACTATACTAGGTAGGCGAAGCAATCTACTTGATAGGCCTAACAAAATCAGTTTTCCACATGGTACAAAATATTAATGCCCTCTGGCACGTCTCCAATAGGACTTTACATCAAGACTTGGACATACCAACCAATAGGACTCTACATCAAGACTTGGGCATACCAACCAATAGGACTCTACATCGAGACTTGGACATACCAACCAATAGGACTCTACATCAAGACTTGGGCATACCAACCAATAGGACTCTACATCGAGACTTGGATATACCAACCAATAGGACTCTACATCAAGACTTGGGCATACCAACCAATAGGACTCTACATCGAGACTTGGACATGCCAACCATTAGAGACTATTACCGAAAGCTTTTGCAGCCCTCCTACAACAATCTTCCCGAATCCACCAATCCTCTTATCCAGGGGATTGGGAACTATTTGATCGACCCAGGGGGTGCCACAGACGTCCCAAAGCTCCACCAGTATACGTGAGATGTTACCCTAAGTAAGTTTATTTAATTCTTCAGGGGTCAATTTCAATATTGGCTCAATATTTTGGTTCCAGCTAATACAATTGGCCAAGGTACGAGATGATGACTTATGTGATAATAATCTATGAAAGTAACTAAGTTTAACTCTCCTTACAGCTTACACAATGTGTATGTCTACTTATATTTTGCCTGAATTGCTCCAAATATTCTCCAGTGATGTCAAGTTTATTCCAGCGTGCTTGTTTGAAACGTCTAAACTCGACATTACGACAAGACATTTGCTCAATAATTTCCAAGGAAATCAAAGGGTGGTTGAGTCACACGCTTGGTCATTGAAGATCAAAGATACCAAGCACAATTTTATTTAGGCAAGTTACTTTATCACCAATGTCATTTTTGGTCATTATATTCTGCCAGGGAAGTGAAGTAGCATCTCTCAAAATAAGGTTCGTATTTATTTATTCAAGAGACATATTTTTAATATGTTTAGGCTGAAATGTAGTAATACTCAAATAACACGATTGTAAAATTGATCCATGGCATTAAAGGTAAATGATTAGGTCGAGCCATGTGTGAGAGTTTGAAATATGTACGTTACTTTCATGAGACAAAGTTTAATATCACATGAGACAATAAAGTCCCATGATGGCAGAATATTAGGATGATAGTTTCTTTGAAGCTCAACAGTTTTCATTCATACAGTTTCTCATTTAATGTTTTTCTCACGGAAGTAGTATTGGGGTTACAATAACCTCTGTCAAATTCATTGTGCCATCTAAGAAATTAATATAATATAGATCTACAAATTGAAGTTGAGTGAAGCGATGGACAACAAAAGAACTCCACCTCGCATTGCTACAAGCTAAAGGAGCTCCCGTAGAGGCAGTGATAGTGATCATCGCAGCCATCTTAGAGGGTGGTCCAGTACCTCATACTATGTACAGTGAGCAGAATGAGTTAAGTAATCAAGTGATTGGAAGGTTTCTGTTGTAGAGGCAGCTATAGCGAGCATCACAACCATCTTAGAAGGTGGTTTAGGACCTTATACCACATAGGGAAAAAATAGTTATTTTAATGAGTTCTGAACTTCATCATCATCAAGTGTTTCCAGCCTGTGGTCGAGTCGGTTTAGTAAAATGCCTCCCATCTTCCTCTATCTTTTCACCATTCTTCCTCCCTTAGTTGCTTTCATTCTTCTCCTCTCACTCACACACGTTATGTTATCTGCTCCTCCCATTTATTTCATGCCTTTCTTGCGGTCTTTTTCCTCTCTTTTTCCAACTTTCGCCTTAATAACGCTCCCAAGATATTTTACGTTTTGTACCTTACTCAGCTCTACTCCATCCAAATGTATAGCTTTACTAGACCTAATCCTCTTCCTTTTCATTACCATAGGTTCACACATTGCTATGATAAAATTAATTACATACTCTTTCACTTCCTCATTTCATTCCTGTAGCTGTTCCTGTACTTCCTCTTTCTTCTCCCCCCCCCCTTACCACCAAGTCATTAGCAAACATAATGTATTTCGTTCTTTATTCCCCGAATTTTTCTCTTTGCTAATGACCATTTCCATTATCATTACAAATGGTAGTGGTGAGAGGGCACTTCCCAGGCATAGCTATATTTTTTATTTGGAACCACTCCGTCCTCCCATTCTCCGTCTTAACACGAATTATCATCATACATGCTTTTCACTCTCACTACAACTTCTCTTTCCACTTTGGCCACTCCATCGCTTTCCAAACTTTATTTCTATCCACGCTATAATATGCCTTAGCCACATCTATAAATATCATTAGCAAGTCTTTCCCAAATTCATACCATCTTTCCATAAGCTGTCTTATTGTAGACCTTTGTTCCCTAAATCCGTGCTGTTCCTCTCTCTACCTTCCTCTAATTCCTATAATTTGTACATCTCTTCTTGTCTCTTTTCTTGAAAATAGGTATTTTAGCTCCCTTCCGGTACCTTGTTCATCAGAAATTATTTGACTATGGTATTTATATATATGAAGGGTTTCTGTAACACCCTCTTAATTGGTGTAAATAGGTAGTTTTCGACACATGGACACCTATATATATGTATAATTTGATAAGCCCATTTATGGTAATTAATATTACTATAAAATTGCTGAGTTAATTTCTGACAAACAGCCACACATTTTAAAGTTTTGAACTACAATGTCAGCAAAAGTTGTAGCTTTTAATGAAAATCCGATTTTTCTAGCGAATTTACAGCTTTTATGCTGTCTACGCAGTGACTCATCTGTACAATCATTCTTTGTTTACATCACCATAGAAACTCTTATTTGTGTATGATTGCGTGTCAGTAAATATAATATTTATATTTGGTTAGAAATAATAGCAACTCAAAATGTATGGAAAGTTGATAGGGAGTCAAATAGGGTAATAAAATACGTTATGGTGTCTATGAATGACCCCATAGCAGACTTGCTTGGTTCCACTAGGGCCATAATGTGATTTATTAAGGTAAGACACCACTATCTTTCAGTTTAAACGGAGTATATCTGTGGTAACATTGAACCGCACATGAACTCTTCTTGAGTCTTAGTTTTACGATTGTAAATACAGCTCAAGTAATTCAGATGAACTAATTAGGTTACAAATGTTCAAATAAAGGCGTGCTTCAGTGCACGTAATTTGAGCAAATACTTGTACAATGGTAAACAGTAGATATTAACATCGAATAAATGTGGCCTTTATTAGTTCCCCATTCATTGGGATCAGAAAAAATGGGCATTGAAAATAAATTTTAAAAATGTGTTCCTATTATTTGACTAGCGTTATTAATATCAAACTTTACGCTAAGTATGTATCTGTCTTACTACCCAGGCATTAATAGTTCTCTGATCCGCTTCGGTGACTGCATGGCCTAAGCAACTACTCTCGCAGTAAACTAGACTGCCGATGACGGGGAGATCGAGGTTTGAATCTCGGTCGGGTGTACTGAGGGTGGCTTTCCTTAATGATTTTCCACTATTCCTTCACGCAAATGAAGGTACACTTCCTCTAAACCTAACCTTCCTCATCCCTAAAACTATTAGCTTGATTAGTACAAAAGCGTATAACCCGAATGCTTAATAAAACGCGTTGTTAAAAATAAATAAATATGTTCCTCTTTCTAGTGTTGCTCTCCTAGGTTAAGTTAGTTTGTGAGTCTACATCACTACACATTTTATGTAAGAAATTAATTATATTTACTAAAACTAACAAATGTTTTATAAGAAAGTGTAAAAAAACATGCATATATTATGTGTATAACAATTAAATAGTAATAGTAACGAGGCATTGAAATAATACATTATAATAAAAAATAGTTAATTAATAAATCAGTATTAATAATTAATTATTAAAATATAATATACTAAAATATTGTATCAGGTTACATTGTTCTCTTAATATATTTCTTGGATGTTATGAAAAATGTTTAAGCTTACGTTGACAAAATAAATTACTTACCAAATACTTGAAAAATGTGCGGGAATGGAATGGAATGGAATAGTACCTAGTATCCCTTATTGCCCGACTCATCATTTTAAAAAACAATTATTTTTTTAGCTTATAATAAAATTACAGTAAAATAATGTTTTAACTCAAATATAAGCATGAGTGAGCCTTAACCTAATGACTTGATTAGAATTAATAAGAATAAAAGAGTAAAGAAATATAACATGATAAACACTAGCCTGCAAAAGTTTTTGTGACAGCCAAAACAAATAATCGTCTCTCACAAAACAATCAGTTGATCTGTCAAAGTGAGGGTGTCAATAGCTGTTCGAAATTGTTTTCTGTAATAGTTGAAATAGTTAACGATAGATTGTGACACTTAACATTATGAGAAACAATGGTATTCCGTATTGCCATAATACCCGCATCTCCTCTATATTAGTTGTATTTTCCATTAGTAAAATAAAAGAAAAAATAATTCTTGGTAGAGTATTCTACTAGTTTAAATATTTAGTAACTGTGGGAAGTGTTTCATGAATCAGGTTTTAATCAGGTTCTGGAATGTGGGTTTACACTCTTTGTAAACGTGTGTAGGGTGATTTTTTTTTAGGAGAGGGGGGAGTGGAATAGGGGGCAGTGCCATAAACATGACTACGAAAAAATTTGGAGGCAGATAATTAGAATCGGAGAAACTAGGAAAAAACAATAACTAGCATCAATGTATTAAGTAATGACTGCCCTTGCTCTAATTTTTAATGATATACACATATATATATATATGAACAAAAATACGCGATGTTAAACGAGATAAACAATATTGTTTGGTATTTCCACTGTCAACTTTAAAGCTTTTAATCTGAATTCACGATTGAAAGATTAAGAATTTATGTAGGAGCGGTTTAGAAATGAAATTACCTCATCTTATATAACAGCTCAAAATAAGGTCGTGTTTGATGTAACAGTTAGAAGACCTTTTTTGAAAATAGCCTATTTTAAATTCTGAAGTATCGCTATTAGGAAAGCGATCGTTTCAAACAATCAAAATGTAGTTTTCATTTTTCTTCTTGGTTTTTATTTGTTTATTTATTGTCAATGTATTACAGTAATAATAATGTTTTAAAATTTACATTAAAATTATTTTACGTCCAAATAGTTTTAACTCTTCTCCAAGAGAAAACTCTGCTACCAACATTTAGTATTTAGATAATTTAAATTGTGAATCATTAAATTCCAAACCTAATTAACGTATATAAAGCGAATCGTACATACACACGTATTGACTCTTAATCTTTTGACAGTGTACCAACTTTGTTTTATAACTGGTAGCCGAAGAAATGTACAGATCAAATGTGTTTATAAAGTACACGTAGAAATCACAATTTAAAAAAAAGGGCCTTCACAGACAAAGACTGTGGATGGGATCCTTAGTTCTCAAAGGTTGACCTTGATCTTCTTTTCCTCAAGTTCATTTGACACACAGTTAGCTAACTTGTAATATATTCTTGATCTTAAGGGGGAGTTTACCGCGTGTCCAGCTTGTTAACTTATTTCAAGAGTCTGCCCCAATATGGTTTGCTAGTAGCTACTTGACTAAAACATAGTTGTGTTTCAAGGTCGACCTGTTTTACGGGTGTCCTTGACATTCTAACTTGCTCCTGATTACTCGAGTAAAAGGTTTCTTTGATTATGTGGGTCCTTGAGCTTTTTTTTTCTCTCAGATGATTGATTTTTGCTCTTATTTATTGTTTTTGCAGTACGTTTCACTTCCAGATGGGCTATCCTTCTATTCATATAATTGGTATAATGACAAGGAAGGTAAAATTTAGGGGAAATAAACCCGAATTTGCATAGAAGGTAAAGTGGGGAACCTCTTATCCATACCAAATGTGTTTAGTGTGTTCGTATAGTGTGCATATAGCCTAATCAAGTGTTTTATATTAAAAAAATGAGTTTCTTACAATCGCCGATATTAGATCCAAGGTTCGTTTTTATAGTGAGCTCTGAACCACTCGTGTATCATCTATTTTATCACTACACGGGGACTAGAGAGAGAGACTGAAGACCAACTGGGGCTCAAACCAGTATCTAGCAGACAGTTGGTCACATTGCTTGAAGCTCAAAACCCTCAACTCTCCCATCCTTGCACCATCAACCCCCCNCCCCCCCAAATTCTCACACCTTCATATAACCAGCAACCTCACACACTAACATTATTACACCCTCAGTCCTTATCCCCTCAAAACTCTGACACAGATACATTTTCCACACACTCAACCTTAAAAAATTAATATCCTCATTCCTTCATTATAATCGTACACCTTCACACGCTCAAAGCTCTTGATTTTATATCCTTAGACCCTCAATAAGTGCGTTGAAATACTCTCTAGTTTTACACCATTAAATATTTAATCCTCATACAATCAATCGTATCCTCAAACCCTTATATTCTCCCACTATCAAACGCCAAACACCCTTGTTCTTCCATACTTACACTAGACCCTTGAGCGGACAGCTCCTTCAACGCTAATAATCCTTATAACGTCAACTTAACAACCTCACATCAACATCTAATCATACCTTCACTCACCCAACACCATTTTACTTTAAATACTTGAGCTTTATATGCTTACACGACCTCAATACCCTTTATCTTCACATTCTTACACCATCCCATCCTTCCCTTAAATTACTTCTACTTCAATCCTCACATTCTTACATTATCCCAGCCTTCCCTTTCATGAGTAACACAACCTAAATCCTCACACTTTTACACCATTTTATCCTTCTCTTACATGAATAACACCTCAACATTCATATCCTTACACCCTCACATCTTTCTTTTACTCGAGCAACACGCTGAACCCCCACAGCCTTACACCATCCCTTAATTTCTTTACATAACCAACACCCTGAATCCTCATCTTATTACACCCTTAAATCCATCCACCTTGACCGTTACAACCACATAAAGCCAACACACGCATTTCTCCATAATATGGACACATCCTTGATGATTAGATATTCACACAACCAAAACCCTCAACCCTTACATCCTTCCTTACACCCTCGATAACTCCCAATGCTCCTTTAGAAGCTCCCCCACGAGTCAGTCAGTAAATCATTATCTTGTAATTTTGACGTGCACCTGACAGTGAAATAATATTTCGCACTCAATGGTAAACTCTACCTTAACGTCAAGTTCTAGTTCAATTTTTTAATTCATCACCACGAACAAGAAACTACGACCGGTTTTTGGTGCTAATTTTTCTGGCATGGCACGCCTACAGGGACAGATATGGACTATTTGGGAGGTTGCTGTCCCACGTGCTAAGAGATTACAAGATCGTGGTTCGAGTCCACGAGATTATGGATACATTATATATATATATACATATATATACATATATAATTTGTACGTTATTTTAAATAGATGGTCCGTGTAACCCACGTGCTCATATAGTCAATAGGCTAAGAAATACTCCTAATAAAATTAAAATTAATAATCTCTTTTGGGCATTTACGTTCACTTTCTTAACAGATTGATTGAATATCATAACAGACACTACACCCAATACCTAAGTGCCAATTTGTCGGTGTGGAAGTTGCAACCTAGATTTAACTAATGATACATTTTACGCCAAGGATAAGTAGGCAGACACGCTTTAAAACGATCCAATCCCAGACCGGTGAGCGTGCGAACAAAGGCGTCAATTTTGTCTAGTCTAGGTTTAATGGGTGACGGAAAAGGCCGGGGTCTGAATCCCAACCGGTCAGATGTCCTGAGGTGGGTTTTTTCACAAGAAAGTTTCTCATTCTTCCTACAAACATATACGGGTACACTTCCTCTAAAATTCTACCTTTCTTCTCTCTATCACATTTGTATGAATATACAGAAAATGTGGACAGGCCTAAGATGCGGGGGCATAAAATAAAAATAGTCCGCTTAACCTAAGGTATATACATATGTGTTAGGTAAAATGCACCTGCATTAGCATGTAAAAAGTATAGGGTGCCCCCTACCCCCAACAATAAACCAGACGCGTAAAAAAAAGTGTACCCGACCGAGATTTGAAGTTTGACCTTCCGTCACCGTCAAATCAATCCATTGCGAACCTAAAAACTTTTGATAGAGTGGCAATCGGGGTTGGTTTTGAAATATAGCGTGAGTTTTTTTTTCTAACTACCCCTTTTCCTTATCTATTGTAGTTTATTTAAAAAATATGCATGGCTATAGAAAACTCAATAGTACTAAGGGGGCCGCCTACTGGAGCCCGTTCGGGTTATACACCTATGTACTAATTACGCCAATGGGCTAGGAACGGGAAAGGTTGAATTTAGAGGAATTACACCCGCAACATCGTGGGAAAATAGTGGAAAACCATTTAGGAAAAAACACCCTGAGTACACCCAACAAGTATCGAACCACGATCTCCCCGTCATTGGCAGTCTAGTCTATTACGAGAGTGACGCCTTAGACTTTGCGGCCACTGATGCAAGTAAGTGGTTAAAATAAGGATGGTACCCATTGAACTGGAGATGAAAGATATCAACATGTCAATATAGTACCTAAAACCTTACGTTTAAATTTTGTGATTAAAAAGATAATAATTAAAATATGAAATTACCCCAATTTTGACGACGTTTTACTCGAAATGTCTCACTTTTGAAATCAAATTAAATGGTTAAAAACTCAGATTTAGCCTTCCTCCAACAAATAACAGGGTTATAATAGAGACTTCTAAGACAATTGGGGCATTGTCTTAGGGTTTTTGAAACTTCAGAAATTTCATCTTCCTAAAAACCACCAAAGTGTGAGAATATTTCCCTTCGAGTAGGCGGTGCATACAAGGTCAGCCCCCTTAAAGATTTAGTAGGAACTGAGAATTTTGTTTTACTGCTATGTCATACAAGGAAGTAAGGTTATGAGATGATTCGTGTGAACAGGATTTACTGTAAAAAAAAAGGACACGATATTTCTTGGTGACGTCATTACTTTCCTTTGTCCGATTATTACAGAGCACTTAGCAACATAACATGAAAATAATTCACCCCTAATAGTTTTCAACGAAAAGCTCGTCATTTGGCGTGTTGTCGTGGCTGAATGGGCAAGGAGGATGACTACAGGTCTAGTATAAGACTGATCTTAAGAGGGTCGTAGGGCTGTGTGTTGAGTCCGTTCCAGACTTGAGTTGTATGATCAGTCATGCACTGTTATAATCAGTCGGTTCAGAAAGTGCACGTTAAATATAACATCTCGTAAGCTTTCACTAAAATAATTTGTGATAGTTTTATTTATTGTTTTCGTTGCACTTTGTTTCAAATAGTTACACTTTTAGGTTAGGGATGAATAAGGTTTAATTTAGACTAAGTGTATCTATATTTTTGTGGTGAGAGACTTAGAAACATCTAGTAAAAACACCATCAGTGCACCCAACTGGGACTAGAGCCCCGATCTCCCAGTCATGGCAACCCAGTCTATTGCGATAGTGACGCTTTAGACCACGTTATCACTGAAGCGGGTACTTGTGATTTTGGGAGGGGTAAAACCTCTGGGTATGCCAATGGAACCCATATATTTATGAAGGGGTAAATAATTGTTCATCGCAGCTGTACAGTAGCTCAGAAATGAGTACATCTTTGGAACCAGCTGACTGGGGACAAGAATTCATACGTTTCAAACGATATAGTGACGAGTTTGGCCTTCCATGGCCGGATGGAAGTGCATAGAATTGAACTGTTTATGTATGTGTTTGGTATTGAGAGTTTAAAACCAGAAGGTTGGTTTGATGTGCTTCCTCTTACATTAGGAACAGTGGGTGTGGCAGTGGGTTGGCTTTACTTGACCTCCAGAGGAAGTTGTCCTGCGGATGGTTATCGCTAGGCAAAAATCCATTGGCTTCTGATGGATTTTATACCCTTTGAACTTCAGGTCGTGCGGCGATCACTTAACCTCAAGACCACTGAGGTCATTGGCGCCCACGGTAACGGGCAAGGGGGAGCTCTTCTCCCCCCCCCCCCCCCCCCCCCCC
>CABFWO010000135.1:0-79557 GCA_902155825.1 Timema genevievae | reverse complement strand
ATAAAGGGGGGGGGGGGCCCTCTCCCCCCCCCCCCCCCCCGGTATTTACAGTTTAATTTAATACATTTAATGTTTTTGTTTACAAGAAAGAATTGTTAACATTTTTTTAACCTTCTAATTTGCCTTTAGTTGTTAGTTATTGGACAACGTATATTATTATTATTATTATTATTATTAGCACCGCGTCTTACTGCCCGTTCGGGTTATACGCACTTACGCTAATGTGCAATGGTAGGGTGATTGTGAGATGAAATGGAGGACCTACAGTTTAACGTGGAATCCGAACCACGGTAGAGGCCTGGCATTCCTCACATTCACAAGCTGTGATTAATACACATCTTGTCAGAGGTGAAGGAAGGGTTTGGCAATCAGATAAATCTGTGCCGGGACCGAGGATTGAACCCCGGACCCTCAGCACAGAAGTCTGACACCTTACCCCTAGACCACCAGGTCACCAACGTATTATAGTTTTCCATTAGTTTACATGATATCATCTTGATACGGATAAGGTTTGTGTACAAAATTAAACATCATAAGGACTATAAGTTTGCTAAGACCTCTTAGGAAGCGGAATTTAGAGTATATACTGTCCAATTTTTATTGAAAGGGCCTAATTATCTGAGAGAAAATCTACTAGATTTATTTTTATGTATTGATACATCAAGAAATGTAATAGATACTAACAAAACTTATAAAATAACACTAATAAATATAGTAAATATTATCAACTTTGCTCATTAAAATGAGTGGATTATATTTTCTAAAAGGCCCTTTCGATGAAATTTGGATTGTAGACGAGGCTGAAACAGAAAATCACTATATATTTTCCTTTGTTCACGCTGTAAACTAGTTGATTATTAGACCTGAAGCCTCCCTAATATTTCCATACCAATGCCGTGTTTCCAATTTAAAATTGTATTTACCTAAAATATATATTTCATGGCAGTTGTATTATTTATTTAATCTCAGTGTGAACTTAAGTTATTAAAAAATGGGACAAGATGACTCTGCATAGAGCTTAACGGATTCACAAGTAATGAAACAAGTAGAAGGTCGGTTTGACTTCATTGGTCAGGTGAACGCTCTAAGGGAGGTCATTACTCGCGGTCATTAACAAATAATATATAAACCCTTCTTTTCTTCCTTTCTATTGTACGGCCTTAGCTAAACATCGCGCTCGTCACATGTACCTTGGCCATAGACAAGGTATACAACAGAACCACATCTTCCAGGTTAAAATGGATGCGCTCTTTATGGAAGCTTGAGTCCCTAAACACGGGGATCACTGCATTCACGTAACATCGTTATCAAGCAGACATTAAAAAAAACAGTTCATTTTAAAGATGGTTAGAGAGCAGACCCAAAACTACCATCTAAAGTCAATAAGCCGACTTTCACAAAGCTAGGTTCAGGTAGATACCCCACCTTCAAACTCCTCAAACGAGCCTACTCAGATTGTAAATTAACAAGAAAACGTAGAAGACAATGTTGTTGTTTTTTTAAAGTGAATTGTCTAGTTGTAAACTATCAAAACAATCTTCAGATACCGTCAAATAGCTACTTTTATGAAAAGGTTAGTTAATTTAAGGGGGTAAGAGGGTAAATTAGGGGGGTGCGGGTGCCTGGATTGCTGATACCTGCTGAACTATCGTGTATGGACCGTCACCGCGTTACAGCGAGCAATTTAAAAGTAAGTTGTTTCACTTGGAAGAGCTGCTAGCGCTCCCCAGTGCCCAAGGAATCAACCTGGCTCATGAAGCGCAGCAAAACTCCGGTAAGACTGAGTGTCTGAAGCATACCTTGTCTGTGGCCTTGGCGCTCGTTTATATTTCCTCGCATGCTCCAAATCTTACTGCCCATCCGAGATATCCGCATATCTACACTGAGTTGGTGGGAATGTTAAACATACTGTTTAGGGGAAGTGTATCCGCATTTGCGTAGAGATAAATTGATAACCCATTTAGGGGAGAAACAACTTTGTACACCCTGGCTAGAATTTGGGCCTTCAATTATTTAATTTACAGCAATCCAGACAAAACTGACATTTTTTTCCGCGTGGACAGTGGGGAGTTTTATTTTATAGGTCAGGTGTGAACATTTTAATTAATGTGTAGCCTACATTTGGGATAAATTTATTATATTAGCACGTGACCTACGAACTAAGTTAACTCTAGAACAAGAACATTACCATACATTTAGAATTTTAATTTATCAGTGTGTAAAGAGGAACATCTATTTAAACACCAGTTCATTTTTTCGTTAATTCTTGTAATTGAATCTGGAACACTTATCTCAATACGCAGTCACGCTACGTCTTCTATTTAGAAATAGTATCTCGGTGGATTCCATCCCACCTTAACTTGTAATGACTTCCATCCCACCATAGCTTCCGGTGACCTCCATCTGTCTTAGCTCGTGGTCATTTCCATCCCACCTTAGCTTCCGGTGATCTCCATCCGTCTTAACTCGTGGTCACTTCCATCCCACCTTAGCTTCCAGTGACCTCCATCTGTCTTAGCTCGTGGTCATTTCCATCCCACCTTAGCTTCCGGTGACCTCCATCCGTCTTAACTCGTGGTCACTTCCAACCCACCTTAGCTTCCGGTGACCTCCATCCATCTTAACTCGTCACTTCCATCCCACCTTAGCTTCCAGTGACCTCCATCCATCTTAACTCGTCACTTCCATCCCACCTTAGCTTCCGGTGACCTCCATCCGTCTTAACTCGTGGTCACTTCCATCCCACCTTAAATTGCGACTACTTACATTTTACCTTAACTCTCGATGTCTTCTATCCCTCATAGCTCGCAATGACTTCCATCCCACAAATTTAAGATTGATATACTATAATGTGGATTATAAATAAACAGAAGAGATTCCTCTAAAAATATTAAAAAACCGCCAAATTCCTTGCGTTTCAAAAATACTTCTATTACTACTCTAGTTTAAATAAATATTACATCTAAAATAATAGGGTATCTTATGATAGTTTAAACTGAGGATTACCAAGATTCAAAAAATCACTATAATTATTCATACTTTGATATTTTACCTTAAAAATTTAATATTAAATTTTAATATACATTTGACTCAATTTAACTAATCTAACTTATTTTTATTTATTGTATAACCGTGGTAGCTGGCACAATCTTTACCAATCTTCTTCTTCTCTCTTCTATATATCCATCTATCTATCTATCTATCTGTCTATCTTTATTAATAAAATGAAGAGTTTGTGTATCTGTGTCTTTGTGTGTCATGAGCATTACACGATATACACCTCACGCAGAATTATTTTAATCCTTTGATGCATTTTTACAATTTTGAGCCTTTTTACTTACCCTTTTTAATTCCTTAAAAAAAATTTCTTATTAGATCTACTTTTTACCTTTGCCATTTTCACTCTTTTTGACTTATTTGCACTTTTATCACCATTTTAACCTTCTTACCCATAAATATTTATTCCAGTCCAAGGCAAGTAGTCAATGTAAAATGGTGTAAAAAGTGCCAAAAGTATAAACAGGATAAAAAGTGCAAAAAGGCCAATAATGGCCATAAGAGTAATAAGGGAAAAGGCCAAAGGGGCAAAAAGGGCAAACAATTGTAGAATGCTAAAAAAAAGGTAAAAAGAGCAAAGAAAACAAAAATGGAAAAAATAATAAAAAAGACCAAAAAGTAAATCTAATAAAATAAAAATTATATAAACGTTAATAGGGGTAGAAGAAAAAAGGGTAAAAAGTTCCAAAAAAAAGATTAAAAGGGTAATGAAGGTAAAAAGTTCACAAAGGTAAAAAGTGCGTAAGGGGTAAATTTGGTAAATAGGTTAGAAAGGATAAATGGGGTGAAAAAAAGGATAAATGGGTAAAAGGGTGGGTGAGGTCAAAATAGTGTAAACGGAGTAAAAAGTGTAAACAGGATGAATTGGATGGAAAAAAGCTAAACATATTTTTTATTAGATTAACTTTGTAGCCATTTTACCCTTTTTACCCTAGAATAAGACCCTTTGTGTCCTTTTTTCCCCGTTTAACCAATCCTTTACACAATTTTTTTTACCCTTTTCACTCTTTTTTATTTGATTACATTTTATTTACTTTTCCACCTTTTTGCATTTTTAGATCTTTTCACCCTATTATAAATTACTAAATCCAAACTCCCTTGATTTATAAAACCAAATGCTACAAAATTATGGATAATTTAATCAATCAATAATTAAATCATTTATTAAGTATCTATAAACTAAAATTTATAAAGCAATAATAAAACCTTAATCAATTATTTTTAAATGGATCAATTAAATATAAAAATATTGATAGTAAATTACGAATTAATTTTATTATTTACTATAATAATAAGTTAAAATAAAGATGGTTGCTAAATTTAAATTAAATAAATAATAATTAATAAAAAATAAATCTTAAAAACTAAAAATACAAAATAAATTATGTAAACCAATTTATTTAGATAGTAAAAAATAGTTGTTCCTGAGGGTGATTGGACAAATGAATGGTTCGTATGGATTCAACCGTTGAAGCGACAACTATATTATCATAGTCAATGCATCCCACGTAACTCGCTGTGACCTTCATGCCCCTTAATTTGCGATTACTTCCATCTCACCTTAACTTGTGTAGTACAATGTTTCGTTACAAAAAAAACTGCACTTTATGAGGAGATCCCCAAATTTGGCATACATCAAGTCCACACCCATTGTCAACGCTTAGGAAGAGGAGCCACCCGAAACCCATCCCCCCAACAAAATGGCGGTCAAATTTAATAAAATGGCCACCATAAAATTTAAAATAATTTAATTATTTCAAAATATGAAAGTTATGTGTATAATTATATATTTTTAGGGATGGTGAATTCAAAAAGAGTCTCAAAAACATTGTCAGAAGTCCATAGGACAATATATTCTTTTCCTGCTGAAGTATTTTATGAAAAGTATTTAATATCTTTTTATAAATTTTAAGATGTATGAAGTTAAGAGTTAGCTCCTAATTAGTGGGTGTAGTAAATAAAATGGCGGACGTTTAAAAAAAACGTTACAAAAATGTTTAAATTACTGTTTTTATTGAAATAGCATTACAACACATACACAAATTAACAATCGTAAGGTACAATATTTGAAAAAGAATTGAAATTTTTTGTTGATATGCATTACAGTCTCCAATCAAAACCACGATTTTCCACATCATCCGGCGTTGTGACACTGCTGACGTATCAGCCAGTGCAAGTTTCAACCTTTTTGCACTCATTGTGAAGACCACCATTCATTCTGAAAAAAAAAATCAATTAGTACAAAAACATACTACCATGGTATGTATGGTAATTATGGTAACAAAGAAATTAAAAAGAGAATGGAGACATTAATTTTGTAACATTAATAAAATATGAAAATTAAATTTTATGGTGGCTTATTTGGTCGCCATGTTGGATATATCGTCCTATGGATTTCCGACAACGTTTACAAGCTTTTTTTTTTTAGTCCAGCATCTCTAAAAACATATAATTAGACACCTAACTTTCATATTTTGGAATAATTAAAGTAATTTAAATTTTATAGCAGGAATTTTAGGAAATGTGACCTCCATTTTGCTGTGGGGATAGGTTTCAGGTGGCTCCCCTTCTTAAACGTTGACAATGGGTGTGGAAATTATGTATGCCAAATGTGGTGTTCTCCTCATGAAGTGCAGTTTTGAAAAATTGTTGCTTGAATAGTCAACTAGTGGTGACTTTCATCCTATAGGAAGCTATCAAATAAGCGGACGTGATTTGCATGTAAAAATAAGAGTTATTGGATGTCAAAAAAAGTAATTCCTATCATCAATAAATCTATCGTTCAACGTTCAATAAATTTACAACTAAAAAAAACAAGCTGATTTAAATTCATGGCCATGCACATAGCTTGAATAAACCTAAATATATTTTTATTTTGATTGGAGTATTTTACGCACAACTTACGAGCAACTTACGCGCAGCATGAAACTTCATTGCCGCGCTTACAAAAGTATGCCACCTATCCCTATCCTGAGCTAGTTCTATCCAGTCCACATCATTATTACACCCTATCTCTTTCGGGTCATTTCTAAAGTTATCCTCCTACCTGCGTCTAGGTCTTCCCAATGGTCTCTTTCAAATGGGTATGCCAGTCAGTACCCGGAACAAGGTTATAGATTCTCCCATTCGCGCCTCGTGTCCTACCCAACGTAATCTACGAGACTTGATTATCCTAACAATGTCTATAGCATCTAATGACATATAAAACCAACATAAACAAGGACAGTAATAATGTCTTATACAACATATCTAGCACTATCAACTAGATATTTACTAAATGAATAGTAGGACTCACAAACAAACTTAACCTAAGACAGTACATCTAATATTACTCGCACAGCCTTAGAACCTAGATATGTACTAATTGTATGTCTTATGGATTCAAACAAGGTGAGCCTAGTCTTGTGGCAAAACAATAACGTCCGCACTCAGCAACAATAACGGGCTGATCTGTTGAGAAAATAAAATGTCCCAACAGCCCCTGGAGTTTAAAGAAGGCCAACCAACTCTAGGCTAATGTTTGGTTTCCCACGCGTGTGTTTTCTAGATCACTTACTAATAATCTCTGCCCCCCCCCCCTCCCTTTGCCCCACCTTTCCCTCTTTCCTAATTTTCTCTAATTACCGCGTCTGGCCAACCAACAAATGTGTCAAACCCGAGATCTCATTAGAGACTTCACAGCTTTCCTTAGAGCGACACAGGGCTAGACACTAACCAAGCCAACAAGGCACTAATATGCACTTGGTCACAGGTGTCAGTCTCGTCTTGTCTGGTTTGAAGGTGACGAGGATATTAGTGATAGAGTCTCAAACAAGATTACTAAAAGGTTTTTTATATTATTTTTTACCATTTTTTTCCTTCTCTCCTTTAATTCAAATGTCGGTATATTTACTCTGAATTGTGCTTTCTTCATCCCGGTCCTATGAATGAGAATGTTCGAACAGCCTGCACGGGTGGTAAGACGTTGAGCACTTATTCTTATAAGTTGTTTTTCCACCGTGACCTTCTACCAGGTATGACTCACATTTACGGGAAGGGAGGATGGAGAAATATTCAGGATAAACCCCCCTCAGTACACCCAGCCGGGAATGTAACCTTAACCCTCTCATCACAGGCATTACACTCTTTTGCGAGAGTAGCGCCTTAGATCATGCATCCACAGATTCATAGATGGAAAGAAAAAAGTTGTTCTTAAGGTAATCTGACTATAGAACGGTTCGTATCGTTAAACCGTTGAAGCGACGACTGGATAAACTCAATTTAAGTCACGACAAACCCTCCCCCTCCCCTTTTCCCGGCTTACCCGTTAAGTTTTTTTCCCCCCAAACCACGTGTACTAGGTCAGGAACCCATCTTTCGGAGAAGATTGACAATTTACCTATACGCCGTTATATAAATGAAGTCTCGAGGACAACTTTGTATGGGAGTCTCGTCACGGACAGAACTTCATTCCCACTCAGTCATTCGTCCCCCATGCTCCACGTCTTTCCGCCCATCTGATCCATCCACATACTTACACTCATGCTGTAAGAATTAAAAAGGAAGGAACCAGAGGAAATGTACCACCATATAAAACATATTAAGTACATCTGGCCAGAATTCGAGCTTTGGTCAACCTAGTCACCGGAAAACCAGACAAGACAAGACTGACGACTTTGCTCTAGAGATCATCGGACGTGTGTGATATTATGTTAAATTTGTAGCCGACGATTTCCGCTAAGTCCATCATAGACTCTGCCTTAAAATATGAGTGAAGAATGACTCTGGGCACGGGACGAATCCTGGATAGCTCAGTGGTTAGAGCATTGGCGTACTAAGTCAAAGGTCCCAGGTTCGGTTCCCGTGTCCAGGTGTCATTTTTCAGAATATTATGTTACATATTTACGAAGAAAAAGATAGGCTTTCTCTGCTGGCTGCTAAGGCCTCACATACACGGTAAATGTTTTTGTATTGGATTCATTAGTGAGCTCACTATGAGTAAATTATTCCCATGTTAACAAATATTACAGTGAATATATAAGCAAAACAAGTAGCTATCAACAAGGGCGTAGAAAGTTAATTTTTTTGCAAACAAGAGTTTTTATACGTATCAAATTCCAGGTGGGTTCTGGACCTCCTGCTCCACAACCCCCTTTCCTCCCCTTTTCTAGGCCCTTGGCTATCATAAAAACCTGTGCGTGGTTTAGTAGTAGCGTAAGTTATAGCTTTCAGGATAGAGAGTCTTGCGCAGAAGAGATATCAGTGGTTTTTAAAGAAAATTGAACAGTTGTCTTTCGAATAAAGGCAAAACGAAATAGGCCTATATTGTTTTCGAAAAAAGTATAGAAATGGCTTTAGTCAAATGTATTCATAATTCAAAAAATATGCTGGAGTGTTTACAGAAGTACGTTAAACTTTTATGTTATAATACATAAAACATTTTATGAAAATAAAGTTTATTTTTATCTGTAGCGTTACCTATTTACTAAACATGAATGAAAACATGATCGTGGAAATAATTCCCATCGTACATTTCATAGCAGATACTTCTATAGTTATCTCTAGGTAATTTCTGTCATTTTTCAGTACAACTTTTTTCTAATTAATAAGGGTGTTATCTAATTTAAGTCACTTCAGTCTGATGTATTTCTTATGGGAAGGGGATGACAGTTCTGAAGCTTCAAAACCACTAAAATCATTCTCAATTATAACTGTATATGTCTGAGGGATGGATCTATTTTTTTAATTTTTTTGCCATTTACTTTGATCTCAGAACCGAGACATTTCACGTACAGCTCTTTGAAAATGAAATAATTAATTATGAAACATTCTATTATTTTCTTTAAAGCTATAAAACTGAAAATAGAATGTTTTAATTTGTATAGGTAGACTACATGTTGATACCTTTCTCCTTTATTTTTACGTCAACTATATTTTTAGATAAATTAACTATTTCTTGAATAAAGCGGGATTTCTGGTCATCTGCAAAGCATCTTAACACTCTGGTAAGAGATATCCTTAAGTGCGAAAATATATTCTGTGTGTACAGGGGCATAACCTAGAGAAACACATCATCCTCACATCACACATGCCCACGTGTGTGTCCGACCGTCCTCTACACAAGAACGCACGCACCGCGTGGTGGTTGCCCTCGGAGACGCATGCAATCGGATGTCCCCCCTCCCTCCCGCGCGGGTATTTTAACGGATGATGATGGTCGAAGACGTCTTTCCGTTAACCTTAAGGCTGAGGATGTGCTGAGGTGACTTCTCAGGCCTATTCCTCTCTTCCCCTCCTCTCCTTTTAATATCGAGAATCTAGTTTCCTCTCCACCATCTGTCCACCTGGCAGTGTCGGTCTGACTTCCACAGTGTGCGTATGAGCTGCGAGTGATCTGATTGGTCGAGATAGCTTCAAACACAATTTGCGTTTAAAACTGGGTTTGGAAAATTCTTTTATCACTATCGAGAGTTTTGCCCTGAAAAATGGCACAAACGAACCCGTTCAGAGCTTTATAAAATTGAACGACAACTTATTCGTGAACATTTTTAAAACCACATAATATTGAGGTTAGATTTAGTCAATAAAGGTTTTTGCTAATTTATCTAATTTTGAATTGTGTACACAAACTTCGATCGAAATTGGCAAACTCCTTTGAGAAAAATATGTTTAAATTACAGCATTTTGAGGTTATGTTTGATGGATAAATGCTAACTCTTGCTGGGGCATGTAGTTTCGTATTAGTTGTGGTTGTTCGAACACAATTATATCAGATGAAAAGAAACGGTGAAGTGTCTCGAATTTTAAAAAGTGAATGAATCATCATAACCTCGAGGTTATGATTTTTCAAAATGTCTCAGCTGTCGCCATCTTGACAGCACGTGAGCTTACCTGTGGAACTAAGCGCATGCGCTTGGTGGACTTCCAAGAGAAGGAAGGGTAAGAGTTCTGAATAAAGTTGTGCGCATGGCACTAAAACATACACAAATTAAATATATTTTTAAAGAGGTGTCAACCATATTTGATCTATATTTTAAGCAAACAATACTTATTTTGAATGATAAAGTTACCATATTTATTCTGACTGATGTAGAATCTATATTTTCTCTGGGCATTGTACACATACATTTATTCAAGATTATTATACATACTATATTTAATATAAAAGGTGTACTTATTATTTATACTATACTAGCAGAAGTACCAGACGTTGCCCGGGGTAACCGCGCAATGAATGGCGTGGCAACCACGGGCAATACGTTTCTTAGCTTCAAACAGACAGAAAAAAAAATCTCTCCGTTTTATCTCTTCCAGCACAGTTTTAATAAGTAAATAAAAACCAACCAAACATTTAAAATTCCAGCTCTAGGTGCACATGTTTGTGCACAGGGGTTACTATTATTTAAATTTCAGACCTCTGCGTACGTAAGATATCGTGAAATGCTCATGACAGATACACAAACTTTTCGTTTTATTAATATCGGTTGTTTATTTTGGGTGTTGTAAATACCATAGCCCTGCTTAGTTTTGATGTACAAACCATCTATTCTGGATGTTGTATAAAATAGAACATCAGACAATATGAAGTATAACACTAGCTCTCAGTGGGTCAATTTTTTTTAAAATAGAACATAAATTAGTTTATCGAGTCACAAACTGAGTATTTTTACTTTAAATGTAGAATAATCGTAATCATAATTGATATCGACATAAACTAACTTTTCAAACTGTACTAACGGTGACCTTGATATAAACTGGCTGTCCAGAGTTTGAGAGTATATTTTATAATGGTTCGGAAAACCACATCATTAGCGTCAGTTAATAAATGTCATGGACTATTATATAGCTCTTCTCGTGGCTTAGTGGTAAGGGAGACCAAAGTGAAGGCAACTCTGGTTAGATTCCAGGTCGGCCCTTTGATATTATTTGTTCACTGCGTTTAATTCCCATCTGGGAAATCAACATTTAACTACACTAACGGGTTAGGGATGATTAAAATATAATTTAAAGGAAATATGCCTACGTTTGCGAAGACAGAGAATTAAAAAACCATCTAGGAAATGTCACCCTCATTATACCCAGCTGATATTCGAATCCATCCGCACTAATGTATATACGGATTAAATTTCAAGCTCATATGGTCTTATTTATCGGTGACGGGGAGGTCAAGATTCAAATCCCGACTGGGTGTATTTAAAGCTAATTTTTCTAAATGGTTTTCCACTTTCCCTCCACATGAATATGGGTACATTTCCTATAAACTCTATCTTCCTCATCTTTATTCAATTAATGTACGCCTTAATAAAATGCGTGTAGCATGGATGGATGTTAAGACGCAGAAAAAAACTAATCTCTGTGTCACCGGCAAACATGATCTAGCGAGACTGACGTTTAGTCCTCATGCCCACCAATGCTAGTGTTTATTTTTAGTTAATACGTGTTAATAAAAGGGTTAATTATAGGTTTAATCCACGGGGCAAGAATGATTAAGGTAGTTAGAGGAAATACACCTTTGTTTGCATTAAAATAGGGTTGGAAAACAAACCTACAATACACCCGACCGAGATTTAAACTTAGACCTCCTATCACCTGTAGTCTATTATATTTTGAATCTGGCGCTTTAAATTGCATGACCAGCAGTGCAGGTGTAGAAGTGTTTACTTTACTGAATTTGGTTTTTATTTTGTAAGATATTTGATATTATGAGGTTTAGTTATGGGGAAAGAATTTATCATTTTATTTTGACTAAAATTCACTTTTTATCTGTCCCTGATTTTAAACAGTTCGTATTTTTAGTATATTAAACTGTCTATGTAAAATACATTTAACCTAAAGGGTAGTGAGATTACCCTTATGGTAAAAATTACAAGATAGGGTGATACTACAATTGATCAAGGTAAGGTGGTTTTAATAGTAAGTTTAATTAATATTGTATATTGATTTTGTTCTGAAACATATACTGTTCATATCTCCCGTCATTCTCATTGAATTAAATTGAGATAATTCGTAATAAAGTAGGTGAACTGGAAAGTGCACCTCTAAAGTTAAAATCAAATTAGAGATTGATTACAAGCGTAGCATTTACACTGGTAAGACAGATGTATTGATTCGAATTATTTTACAGTTATTAGTTTAATTTTTTTTGTTAGATATAATTATTATTTAGAAAATAGTTTTGTTGGTTTTAGTATATTTTAATGAATTAATTATTTGATTTATAGTCAATAATATTGTGAAATGATATGTGAAATAGTTTAATTTAAACAGAGTGTACTTCTGTAGAACCTAAACTGTTTGGAAAAATATTTTAAAATATGTTATTAAAGAATATTGATATCCTAGCTTAGTGCATAAGGAAGCAAAACTATACACATAAAGGTTACTTTAACAGAAACAACATACATAAGCCAACAAAAAAAAATATTTCTTCAAAAACGGCTAAAGTTATTTTAATCAAATTAATAGTATATTATAGTAATTTTTATTACTAGATATGAACTGACTGATCATATTAAAATACGACTTGCGGTTGGTATCAAATCTATAAACGACACAACACCCATCCCCCGGCCATTAAATTACCACTGTGAAAATAGAAACCCTCATTTCACCAATGATAAGTTTTTCAGCCGTGTCGGGGAATTAAAAGCTGGATCCTTTAGCTTAGTAGGCAGTCACACGACTGAGCTAAGGCGTCGTACATCCATCCTTTGACAGACTTGTTACTCGCACTTGTAGACTCACCAACAAATTGCTCAGTCTCTCTTGCCGAGAATGCTGCTGACGGGTAGGTCAGGGTTCTTATTCCGGCTGGATGTATTCAGTTTTCACTTAAGCGGCTCCCCACTCTCCCTCCACGCAAATGCTGGATCTAACTCTCTTATATTTCGACCTCTCTACCCCATTAGTATAATTGTACGGCCAGCCCGGACGGGGGGAGTTTGACCCGATGCACAGTAAAAAGTAGTCCTGGTTTTAAACGTACTAATAGATAAAATAGTATCAGTCATAAAACACTAATGTCCCAGATGTCCCCTCTTTCCGTTAGTTCCGACTGACAATAGTGTTTTTATGGGATGGTTTTTTTTGATAAACTCACACCCCCTCCCACTGTACAAAGCGCCTTCCTAATCTTAACTACCAAAATATAAGTTAACGGGACACGGCTTGAGACTATTACGCTACAATCTCACCGTTTCAAGGTCACAAAATAGAAATGGAGCTGACAATACCGCGCGGAACGACAAGTTCTAGGTTAATTAAGACAACAATGTCAGGGTCTAGGTTCTCAAAGAGTATGCTACAAGGTTTATCTAGGTCTGCCATGGCACATCACTGAGCTGCATGGTTTCTCGTGACACCATATCGAGGTCTGTCTACGAGTGTCACTGCTCATTAGTGATCTTAAAGGTTTGTCTAGGGATGTTACTGCACACTAGTGATCCGATAGTTTACCTAAGTATCAGTTACCTGAAAGGTTTGTCTAGGAGTGTCGCTGCACTTAAGTTATCTGAAAGATTTGTCTAAGAACCCACATATTTAGACGATACTTAAACGCAGAGAAAAATTGCCAAACAAAATATATTAAAAAATTATTTATATTTATTAATTTTTACAACGCAAATACAAAATGACTAAAGAATAACACAGAAAGGAATATTATAATTTCTTGCAATCAAATGAATTCAAAACTCTTTATTTGTAAAATGAGGTGATATTTTACCAGGTTTTGTGGTTTTTCTAACGTCTGTGCCGGAATAATTGAAATTTTGGGCCAGTTTCATAGTCAAACTTCGCATGCCTAAAGTGCGAGTCAATACTAAATACAGGATGACACCTACCTAGACCAAAATGGAATGGGCCAGTTTCGCATATGAAACTGGCCCATTCCATTCAATTTCAGGTAGGTGACGTCTTGTATTTAGTATAGCACCGCACTTGAGGCGTACTAAATCTGACAATGAAACTGGCCCATAGAAACTAAATGTACACAAAAACATTGCTGTACATCTCACTTTTCAGTTCTTGAGTAAAAATCATTTTTATGGGTGAAGGGGTTGGGTATGTCACTTTTTTTTTGTGGCACAATCTCATCCCGTCGGGTGGGGTGAGATTGTGCCAGCTGTATTTTAACCTTCAAATGAATAGAAAACGTGTCTTGGCACAATTCCACCCATCATTCTATGAAAATCAACACCTAAAAATATATATACTTAGGCCTAATTTTAATGAAATATCATTTCTATTATTCAAGGATTGGTAAATACAAGACACTTTATTCTTAACTTCATTATGAAACAAAACAAGACCCATTTTTTTAACTTCATCATGAAACAAACATAAAAAAATCCTTTATAAACCCTTAGAAGCAAATATCATCGACTAAAAAACAAACCAGATTAAGATATTAGGAACAGAAACAAACAATAACTGAATTCAAAATAAAAATAGGTAGGTAGGTAGGTAGGTACCTAGCAAGTTAATAGAAGGCTTCTCACAATTTTGAATATGTAGGTCAGGCACATCAATTCAAAAATAAAAAATAAGATAAAAATAAGATAAAATAGAGTAAAAAACATGAGTAACCTTCCTCCAGTCTATGGCTTCACATCAACAACAAACATTTCACATCCTCTATGAAACTGGCCCATTCCATTCAATTTCAGGTAGGTGACGTCTTGTATTTAGTATAGCACCGCACTTGAGGCGTACTAAATCTGACAATGAAACTGGCCCATAGAAACTAAATGTACACAAAAACATTGCTGTACATCTCACTTTTCAGTTCTTGAGTAAAAATCATTTTTATGGGTGAAGGGGTTGGGTATGTCACTTTTTTTTTGTGGCACAATCTCATCCCGTCGGGTGGGGTGAGATTGTGCCAGCTGTATTTTAACCTTCAAATGAATAGAAAACGTGTCTTGGCACAATTCCACCCATCATTCTATGAAAATCAACACCTAAAAATATATATACTTAGGCCTAATTTTAATGAAATATCATTTCTATTATTCAAGGATTGGTAAATACAAGACACTTTATTCTTAACTTCATTATGAAACAAAACAAGACCCATTTTTTTAACTTCATCATGAAACAAACATAAAAAAATCCTTTATAAACCCTTAGAAGCAAATATCATCGACTAAAAAACAAACCAGATTAAGATATTAGGAACAGAAACAAACAATAACTGAATTCAAAATAAAAATAGGTAGGTAGGTAGGTAGGTACCTAGCAAGTTAATAGAAGGCTTCTCACAATTTTGAATATGTAGGTCAGGCACATCAATTCAAAAATAAAAAATAAGATAAAAATAAGATAAAATAGAGTAAAAAACATGAGTAACCTTCCTCCAGTCTATGGCTTCACATCAACAACAAACATTTCACATCCTCTTTTTTTTTTTAAGGTGGACGAATAATTCTCTTTACCTGGTCCCTCTTGTACCATAACTCATCTGGATTCTTAGGCCACATCCAATATTTTACTTTTCTATGCATTGCTGAAACTATTACCTCTCATGTCTCATTGAAATTCATCGTTTTTTCGGGATACAAACGTCCATCATACTCAACAGCAACAAAGTCACTAACTGTCGGTTCTATATCGGTTCTAAGCCCGTCCCTCGGTCCATGACATGATAGTTTCTTGGGTCCAATTGGTCTCTATTTCATTCAGGTTTTTCCGCTATTTTTTCATCGGCCACTTCAGTGGATTGTTGGTGTTCTTCATCCTCAACTAGTGGATCCCCGTTGTCATCTTCGAGTGAATTCAAGAATGAACCGAAACTATCCTCACTTTCTGCATATGGGATCGTATCCTCGACTTCTTCTTCGCTAGAAGAAAAATGTTCAGATCGGTTCAAATACTTTTTCTTCTGTACAGTGTTTTTTTTCTTTATGTGGACGTTTCTTGGATTTATTCTGCTTCGAAGTGGAGGGAGGGGGGTGGGTTTGTTCGGATGATCTTGGTGTGACATCTTCAATTGTGATACCTTTACCTGGTGGCACGTTAGCTTTTTCCTTCTCCTTACTTGTATTGAGCAGGTTTAGCTTCTTCTACTCTTCAATTCATCTAGAAAAGCCTCACTGACATTTTGAACGTGGTTAACTGATGTTGTCATAACACTGTCACACAGTTTGTTGAGAACCACCGTTCAGTCCTGCGGATAAATTCCAGTAGCTTGGAATCCGGATATCAAATTCTCAAATTGTGATCTTTTTCGCCTTGATTTCCTCCAAAGCAGTTTCCAATATCTCTTCCGTCCAATTATTGTACAGCCCTACCCCCTATTTTCTTCATGTGAGCTCGTCCCATGACTGTAACACAAACTCACACCGTCAACTTACCTTTTTTATACTCATTGCATCATAACTCATGTACAAATCGAGATAAAAAAGATTCCCTTCATATTTATTACTTTCAATAACATGGTAATCGAAATGTTGACTTACCTGACGACAAAAATCAAACGTGTTTCCACACCAACCAACATTATACAATTCGCCATAAAATTTGGAAAGAACGATAATCTAAACAAAATATTATTAAGTTGAAGTTATCACAACTAACCTCGGTAAATAATCATGGTTGCAACCCTTGAACATCTCTCAATTTAGTGGTATCCGTCTCTATCCGCTAGTTCACGCCTGAAGCCGGTAGGATGCGCTGAAGTCCGGAAAACGTTGTTGGCACAATCTCACCTCATTTTACGGGTAATCTATAATGTAAAATATGTAAGTTACTTGTTCTTTCTTACATAAGATTTGTATTTTAAAGCGAATCAAAACACGTGGCTTTAATTCACTACTTTTTGAAAATTGGAAAAGAGTCCTTTAGGCAAAAAGTCATTTGCGACAAAGGTTTGAGAGCCACTAGTTAAGGTGGGCTGTTAAGGAGGCAGCCTACAGAAGCGCTGAGACGTGTTGGAGACGTCCAGAAATCCCGTCTTATTTAATAAACCCTTTTTTTTAAATTTCAAACTATAGTCCACTCCAAAATGAAGGTAAAATACAACATCATTTTTATATTGGATTAAAAGCCATAAATATTAAATTTGATATAGTATATATATATATTTATATGTATATACATATATAAAGCCATAAAACGGTGGTATGAGCTCATTTTCAAGAACTTTTATATGAACTTTAGCATTTCTGAGTTTAAAGTAAATAGTCAGTAACGTTGATCTAGTCTTCCTCTTACAAATAGTAATTTTAACATGGTCACAGCAGAAGGGATGTTAATGATTGAACCCGCCTTTTATTGAAGAGAGGATGGAGAACTACTAGCCAAAATATTAAAACCGAGCAAGCAAGTTATGTGTTCATTGAATGTAACATAATACGCGCTATTATGTAATACTACGATATGCGTAACTATTGTTTTTTTAGTACCACAGTACGCCCATTGGTCTTATCACGATATGTGCATTGATAGTATGTGCATATGATACGCGCAATTATGTATTACCACAATACGCACGGTTATGTAATACCCCGATACGAGTAATTATGCAATATCCCGATACGCGCAGGCGTATAATACCACAATGCACGTGAGTATGCAATAACCCGATACGAGTAATTATGCAATATCCCGATACGCGCAGGTGTATAATACCACAATGCGCGGTATTATTCGATACCATGCTACGTACAATTATATATTATCACAATACGCACATTGGTCACGTGCATTGGTAGCTCCACGCTACGCGCATATAACTTATGTAATATCACTCCACACATTGGTCACACCACGATACGTGCAAAGTGTTAAACCTCCTCTAAATATTCCATATCCGTGAGGTCCTTAGAACTTGGTCAGTAATAGATGGTCCCACAGTAACAAATTGTTCTGTAAATACAAAGTTCCTATCCCTAAGTCCGCACTTCTTAAAGCATCGTCTTCATACTTATTAAAACTCCGTATCTTCAGAATCCTTAAAACAATTAAAATCCTTATGAATATTGATTTTGTGCACACCCTCGGCATCAATCATGTGATACCATGTCAATTGATAGAAAACTATATTACTATGTCCAATAAAACTTGTCGAAATAAACACAATTTAACAAATTTAATAAACACAGTAAGAATTTTCATAATTTTAGTTGTATTTAGTTAAATAAACTATACACTTTACCTATTAAATCTTCCTAATTTGCTTAAGAACATTAAGTCAAACAAATTCTGTTTGAAATTGATATTTTAAAAGTGTTTGAATTAAAAATATATAGTAGTCAGCATCCAAAAACAATTCAAAACACAGATCACATGACAGAACAGTCAGGGCTTGTTTCCTATATGCTCGTTGACATCACCACTAGACACGAAGTGAGGATAGAGAAGGAAACAACTTAGGAACGTTGGTATGTCTCAGTGGGTGAGTGGTTAGTGAGGCTGACTATAAACATTAAAGGCACTGGTTCTTCTCTAGATAATGGTAACTAAAATACTTGGTCAAGTATGTGTGGGTTCGTTATCTTACCTAGAAATTACAATTCCTGGTACTAGTGCTTACAGTTGTTATCCTAGGTTAAGTTAGTTTGTGAGTTTGTATCTCTGTATGAATTAGTTTAGTAAACCTGATATTACAATTTCTGGTGTTAGTGTTTTGTGTTATTTTCCTAGGTTAAGTTAGTATATAAGTCTATATATTTGTGCATGTGTTTGTCCTATACCCAGATATTACAATTTCTGGTGTTAGTGTTGAGTGCTAGGCATTGCTTGCTTGGATTAAGATAGTTTGTAAGTCCATATTCCTGTGTTAGTGTTTGTCCTATTTCCTATATATTACAATAGCTGTCGCTAGTGCAGGGTGCTTAGTGTGGCTGTCATAGGTCAATTCAGTTTGTAATATGTGTGCTAATATCACTCTGTGTTTATAAATAACAAAATAACATAGTTTAACCAAGGGTACACAAATGCCACCCAATGAACAAGATGACTGGCATGTTAGAAACTTACTTGAACAAGGTACATATGTAAATTTACGGAATATTCGTCTGAGGAAATATCTCCTACATTAACGAGTTTTATATATATTACAGTTGAATGCTTCATTGTCAGATTCCGCTGACTCACTTTTGAGAATCATCATTAAAGTTCATTCAATCACTTCCAAGATATCGGGATGCTGAGAATGATTTCAGAAAGAGTGCTAGAAGTCGAAGAACTACATTAGTTCCATCGATTGAAAAAAGGCCTTAGATAGAGTGAAGTGGAATAAACTGATAGAAATACTCAAGAATATCGTCATCAACTAGAGAGGCAGAGGGCTGATTTTCAACCTGTACCTGGCACAGCGAGTGAAGGTGAGGTTGAATTATGGTGAGACCAACAGCGTAGAGGTAGGAAGAGGAGTGAAGCAGGGATGCTGTTTGTCACCCAGTTTGTTCAACTTGTATGGAGAGTCGCAGGTCAGGGAAGCCCTGGAGGGACGTGGCGATTTCCTGATAGGAGTGCGTCATAAACAATATAAAATACGCAGATGCTCTAGCATTGCTGTTCAAAATAAAGAAGAGTTGCAGGAAATGGTGGTGGAAAAGGGAAAAGATATGGCATGGATATCAATATTGAGAAGTCTAAAGTAATGGTGACTTCAAAAAATGTTGAGATGCTGAAAATCAAAATTAAAAAAAACAGGAGTTGAAAAACATAGAGCAGTTCAAGTATCTGGGAAGTATACTGATTGTCGAGTCAAGGAAGTTTTTAACAAGAAGAGGTTACCGCTGACCAGCAAGTTGAGTTTGAAACTAAGGAAATGCTATATTTGGAGCATCGCGCTGCAAGGAGCAGAAACTTGGACTCTTATGGAGGTGGGAGAGCTTTGAAATGTGGTGCTGGAGAAGACTTGAGAAGATCAGTTGGACAGATAAGGTGACAAACAAAGAAGTCCTAAAAAGAGTGGGTGAGAAGAGAATAATTGTTCGGATTGCAGATTAAAATTAAGATAAATAGTTTCGCAAACTGACTTCTTAAAACACTATTTTGCTATAAAATATTTAAAAAACTTGAAGAATATATGGGGAAGTTGGGGTTTTTTAGCCCCCTCTCCCTTCTTGCTACATCCATAATATGTTTATTTCATATAGGCTGCGTCATTGTTGAACCATGCAAGATAAGCTGCTATCTTTTAGGGTAAACTAAGATTACGTATCAACCCTGTCAAGGCTCATATTGTGGAAGGAAATTAAATGATCTTTAAACCAGGTTTTATTAAATACTTAGTATTTTTTTACAAGTCATGCATACATCATAGTCAAACATATATATATATTCATTTATATATATATATATATTAAACCACAACAAGAAATCTTGATAATAAATGTCCAGCTTTTTAATTTTATTAGGGTGAATAAAGATATTCCAAAAATAAAGTTGAAAACTGTGTTTGAAAAACCGCCTCGTGTCCAAATTAAACTTAAAATTCAACTGTGAAATTTTATCACTTTGTTCTGATTTGTGTTAAAAGTGTCAATAAGTATTAATTACCATTTTGGTTTTACTATTCTGTTTAAAATAATTATTTAAGGCAATCACAAATAGGCCTAATGTTAGTTCAAATATTTTTGTGAATTTTGTTTAGTGTGAGAAAATTATTTAGGGGTAGCATACATGGATTATACATAAGCTTTGAATTTATTTGGAAAAATATTGGGGGGGGGGAGTTAAGATAGTCCCAGCCCTTAAAATAAAAACAGGGGGTGCTTGAGCTCCCCCTTACTCCCTGTTCCGGAGATCCTGCTCACACTGCTCTATTTATTATAGTAATAGTAATTATTTTGAAGCTTCAAAACCCTTAAAACTATTTTCACTTATAATATAATGTTCTGACCTGTTTGAAAAAATCACTTTATTTGATTGAGGAAAGCTAGATATATGTTTTTACTGTTTACTTTGATCTAAGAACTGATACACTTGTGAAATGTTCCGTAAAATTAACAATTATATCTGATTTTTTATCAATAAAAAACTTAAAATTTAAGATTTTTAATTCCGTAATGTTATTTTGATACCTTTTGTTTTAATTTTATCATGAACTGTATTTTGAAATAACAAACCACTTCTAAATAACACGGGACTTGTGGACGTCTACAACACGTCTCAAAGCTCCAGTAGGGGATCCTCTTTAGCTCATTTTTTTAATTTTATTTTTTTAACACGAATCTATTTTTATGTCATCTTAAAGTGTCGATACTTATTTTAACTAAAACATCTTCTCTTGTTACAGGATCGAGGATGCTGCGGGTGTTGGCGGCGGGCGCCATTTTGCTGTGGGTGCCGCCCCCTGCCACCCCGCACAGGACCTTGCAGCAAGGACACAGTAAGTTCCAACAATATCCCCAGTGGTGGTGTGAGGAGTATTGCCAGGAGACATAGGAAGTGATTCAAAACTGTTGAGTATATACTCAAAGAACACACTAGCAAATGGACGAGAGTATATACAGTAGATTGAAATTTGAAAACGAGTTCCATATCTCACCGCTAGAAAGCACTGGTACTTTGGTCTGACACAAGGGGGAATTGAGAGCGAATTTGTTCCACTTTCAAATAATTTGAACATTTAACATTCATTTTATACTAATATTTGGTCATTTGGAGAAATAGTTTGTATTTATAAGCGCAACATTGTTGGGGAGCAATCATAATATTTTCATTGGTGCAAAGAGCTTTCTACCATATTGGTTTTAAATACTAAATTCTTAGGTAATAACACTTCAATAAACACGCTACCCGCATCGGTGGGCAACTGGCTAGACTTCAAGCTCGTCTAGCCTTAATAACCGATAATGAGGAGATAAGAGTTCGAATCTCAGCTGGGTGTATTGAAGGTGGCTTTCTCGTTATGGTTTTCTATTCTCCCTCCACTTAAATTCTTGTACATTTCCCCTCGTTACTACATCACTCATACCCAACACATTAGTATAATCAAATGAAGACAACGAAGACTACTGGTAGTGGAGGTATTAAGTTTGGAATCCCAGCTGGGTGAAATGAGGGCTATTTTCCCTACCAGCCCACACACCCTACCTCCTCTGAGTATTACCTTACTCTCCTCCACTACCCATGGATGTCCCTACATTGGGAAATATTGTTTTTGAAATACGTATTATTTTATGCATAGGTAGTTTTATTTTCAATATAACCACAATTTATACAGAGTACATCAACACACACTAACAGGTTTACAATCCCCGTACTCTTTCAAGGGTCTCTCTTGAGTTAGCGGTCTGTGGATGTAATTAAAGATAATACCAAAAAAAAGCCCTTATCGGGAAGTGATGAATAACAAATGTAAAGGGGGGGAGTAGAAAAAATTATCTCTTAGCCCATACAAGGTCAGATCAGCCATAAAACAATTATCATTCGAATATAAATGTACTGTACAATAGACACGGTCCCTCTTAATTGCAAGGGGAGAAAGAAGGAATAAAACAATAATAACAAGTAAGTGTCCCCTCTTAGCATTGACAGGACGTAAAACCAACTGTCTGATGCTTTATGTTCTCAGGCTACAAGATCGACCCGAAGCCCTGCTCCGTGGATGGCACCGCAGGGACCTGTATGTTCGTTTATGAATGCATCAAGTCTGAAGGGCGGCACATCGGTATGTGCGTTGACACCTTCATGTTTGGCAGCTGCTGCGTGCACAATGCTACTGACAACACACTCTTGCCACCTCTTTCGTCATCAAACCTAGTCTCTTTGGCGCCCTCCGTGCTCTATTCACCTCCTGACATGTCCACCAAACCTACTCTTAGGCCACCCGCTGGCCCGCCGAGACCGACAGGTGGCATCTCTTCTAGTCATACCACAGTCTTGCTGCCTGTGTCCTCCGGTACGCAGTTCTCCCGCCCTCCGACAGGTAACAGCAGCAGTAATGGGCAGTCTTACCGACCGCCACAAGGTGGCAGCAGCAGTAATTTGGCAGCAGCAGTAATGGACAGTCTTACCGACCGCCACAAGGTGGCAGCAGCAGTAATAGCGGGACGTTTGTGACCCGACCAACAGGTGGCAGCTCAGCTCACAACACTATAGCAAGCAGTAGCGCGCAGTTTTCCCGACCTCCAGAAGATGACAGCAGCAGTAGTACGCAGCAGTTTGCCTTGTTACCGCAAGGTGGCAGCAACAATATTATAGAGCTATCCCGACCACCTCAAGGTATCAACAGCAGCTCCACGTTCGTGACCCGGCCCACAGGTGGCAGCACGATATCCACACACAACACTATAGTAATCAACACGCAGTTCACCCGACCGCCATATGGTGGCAGCAGCAGTAGTGCCACGTTCGTGACCCGACCCACAGGTGGCAGTACGACCACTACGCACAACACTATAGTCAGCAGCATCAGTATGAGCCCTATTCTGATGACTAAACCTGCAGACAGTACAACTACCTCAATGTAAGACTTATCTTGAACCTCGCCAAGGGCGTCACTATGTTTTATAGGGGTAGCTAAAATCTCCCGCAAAGAGGGTTTAGACTTTAGACTACTATTTAAAAACGACTATTTAAAAATATTTCCAAACTTGTAGTTTTAAAAACTAGTAAGCATATCTTATAGCTTTGTAGAAATGTAGGTGCTTAGTTAAACCAGCACCAAGATTGTTTGATATTTTGAGCAGTCACTCTGTAATTAGATTACCTTGAAAACAAAGCTTAATTTTTATTTCTGGTAATTCTGGCAATCATTAACAGAAGTATCTTAAAAATAATATTCCTAAAATACAGTAATGTGACTGCCCAACTAAATTACAATGATGCATATATGCTATAGTAAAAATATGAACTTGATTTACCTAACTATAATATTTTGATATCTTCTCTAAAACTTTCATTCTAACGTCGCCACTGAATATCACATTTTTAAGTACTATTTTAAAGTTGTACGTTCATTTCACTTTACTTTATCGTGTGTTATATTTGTTAAAAACAATTTATTATAAGAATTAGCGAAATTAATAATTTTATTACAGAAAATCAAAACTATTACTTTGCAATGAAGTACTGTGTAGTCTAAATAGTTTGATGCAAGGATACATCCGGTGCACGTCCTTTTATAACAAAATAACAGTCACAATATGAAATAATATAGGCCTACACTTTTACATAAACATATTATTTTGTTCCGTGCGTTTTAAACTATCCATTACCCAAAGCTATATATATATATTTAAATAATTGCTTACCAATTGGAAAATATTGTTTTTATAAAATACTAGCAATCCCGCACGGCGTTGCCCGTGGCCCACCAGAAATTTGTTAAAACTAGCCTGATTAAGAAACTAATTAATAATTTAAAAATCCGGCTTATAGGTACATTCGGACCCCCTTCCATCCACCTATGTTAAAAATTTCAGATCTCTGTGTCCCGTAGATTTGGCTGGGCATCGCACACACGCAAACACTTCCTTTTATTATTATATATTATTTTAGATAAAAGTGGTTTATCATTAACAGGCATACAACTTTGCATGATAAGTTATTTCATTTCTCAAAGAGTACTTTCTATGTCATTTTCTATTTTTTTAAATATGCGCCATTTTGTTTGTAATACTAAGCATTAACTTACTTGGGTAAGAATTTTAATCAAAATCATTATAACTAATTTTGAAAAAAAATATCGTTTTCTTCTCTCTTCCCCCTTAAGTAAATTATCCTTATTTTAGGATTGTATCAATAACCTTTAGTTAAAAAAATATTGAGGATCCTGAAGAAAGCCTTAGATACGGTATCAATTTTTAGCCTAATCGGTAAAATGGTTTCGGCTCTAGTTGCAGTAACAGGACAGATGGCGTTGTGGAAACCACTTTCTCGGGTTTAGGGGAGTCATGAATCATCAACACCTATCACAATTTCTATTTCGATTTTTTTGAACGATCACTGGGGTCGTGAGAAAGTAAAAACAAAAGGCATGTGAAAAGTTTTCCAAATTCTAATAAAACGTACACTCCGTTCCACCTGAACGGTAACAATCTTACCTTGACGTATTACACTATGGCCCTATCTTATAAAATACGTCATAGTGTAATCACGCAAGGTAAGCTTGCTCTCTTTCAGGGTAAACAAAGGGTACATATTATGTCTATATTTACGAAACTATTTTTATACAGTATTATGAATTTAAAAATATATATTAATAAAGTACTTTTTTACACTTAAACATTTTTATTTTTACTATTTCATGTCATTCGAGTTTTTGATAGTGTAATATGTGCCTGATCCCGTCCAACTCGAACCATCGAAACTCTACTGTAATAATAACAACAATATTAGACAGTTCCAAATTCTTTCGCTACCAAAAGTCTTGTTTGGCCAACTGGCTTCAGGAACTATGATTATTCCGTAGGGAATTAAATATATATTTTATCTAGTATTGACCCTATTCACTCTCCTCATACTGTTAGCTTATGCTGGATAAGATGACTATTATTCCCCACTAAAGCTACAGTAGCTCCACGACTTATTTGGTGCTGACTGACAGCTCAAAGCTGACTTCTGACACTCAATATTTAGGTACATACCTAAATTTTGACTTTCAGAAGTTACAGGTGTTAAACACATGTTTTTGAAGATCATATGGTTCAGCGTAGGGATACATAATTTGGTCTGGTAACTTTTCAAAGCCGTCAGTTGTCAGCTGTGAGCTGTCAGTCAGCACCAAAGAAGTCATGGAGCTACTGTAATCACCCTCTTAAGCTTGTCATTTTCAGTTGGACAGTTTGTTTAGTAACAGAGTCAATATTTTCAGGATAGACATGGCGTCAGGTGAAGACGCCGACTCAATGGCGTCTGGCAGTACCGCCGTGATCTCGTGGACAGCCCTCCAGAGCCCCTCTGGGTCCTCGTGGCACGCTACCACCGAGCCTTCTTTCGTGACGAGACCAAGGCCCCCTAGTGGCGGCAGGCCCCGTCCCCCTCAAAGGCCCTCGGCCACCCCCGAGACCCGTCAGGTACAGGCGAGAACCAAAAAAGGGGGCATATCCCCCCCCAGCATGACATTCCATTAAATAGGATTCTTTTAGCATGATTAGTTGAATAGTAACAAGTTTAATGGAGAGTAAAATATTTTAAATGTTTGAACAGGAAATTTTAAACCAGTTTATTTGAGTAGTAAATCTTGACCAAAATCAATTCAACAGGAAATGTTGAACAAGTTTATTTGAGTAGTAAACCTTGAGCAAGTCTAGATTCAACTGTAATCCCAAACTTTTTGTGGACAAGGAGGAGCTTAGGGATAATTACTCTGAACCTTTACGTAGAATGGCTCAAGGACCACGAGCATGAAGTAGAGTGTTTTTGCAGGTTTTTTTTTCCAAGATAAAATTAAATATTGCTCTTATAGAGGTTAATTTTCTTCACATGGTGACCTCAACCTTATGTGAATACTGGTCAAAGGTGTTCTAGAATTTCATGAAAACTTTTTCCCTCAATTTAAAAAGGTTGTTAGCTAATGTAGCCATGCTCATGACATTTAGTCAAGAAATTTTGATAAAGAAAATTAAACTCTATGTTTATGTAGAAGCAATTTTTTATTTATTTTGACCAAAAAAAAGTGTTTGCTATAAAAAATGCAAAAATCTTTATCTTTTTTCGCGTTACCTTCATCTCCACTAAAATATAAGAAATAAGTCTAAAAAAAAGTACACCCGCAAAATAATGTGGAAAAACGAAATTGGGAAACCCATCAATGGACCGAGCTGAGATTTGAACCTCAACCTCTCCATTAATCGGCAATCCAATATACACCATAGTGTGTCTGAAGCCTTTAGACCACGTGACCAAAATAGCACGTAGGTATTGTTTTTCAAATAAATAATACGGAATTAATTTGTTCGAAGCTGCTTGACTCCTTTCATAGCCGAAAGTTAAAGGTGGTGTTCTCCCTGTCAGGCCTACCACCACTATTCCCAGCAGGAGTACCACAACTACCACACCAGCTTCAACTACAACAGCTAGAAGAAGAACTACAACCACCACCACCACCACCACGCCTGCCACCCCAACAACCTCCACCGCAAGCAGTAGGGACACCACTGCCACTAGTTCCCTACCGGCCACCTCAACACTAGCAACCAATTCACCTGCGGCGGACAAGGGAGGCCGTGAGTACTGAGTTCGAACCACAAACAGGTCGAATATTTTATCACTGTTGTTGCTATGTTTACAGGTGAATGTTTTAGATTCTGTCTCACTTTTATGAGGTTTTTTTTTTTACATTTGTTCAGATGTTTGTTGTAGTAGGATACTAATTTATTCATAAAAGTGGTTCAGGTGAAAATGTATATTAAAAAAATTGAGCATATGACAAGTATAAACGTGGATAAAATAAATGTTGGAGAGCAAAACAAGTAAACATAAAAATAAAATGTCTACTTAGCTACCAAGACGAGTAGTCTGTTTTTCACTAAATTTAAGGAAATAACATAGATGGAATTACATATTATAAACTCACCAATATATTTATGACTACTAGCCAGACCACTAAATATATTGCCAACATCACAAATATGTTTACAATCGGGAGCCTCCTTTCCTTAGTGACGTCAAGGGAAATTAGATATTGGTAGAGTTTAACTCAGGGGCATGGTTATACAGACGCAGTCTAATGCTATTATACTGTAGATAATACACTATGTACAGTATTTAAAATTACATCAGATCCACAAGAACCACATCAGTGGTAGAATGATCTAAGGCGTTTTTCTCGCAATAGACCGGACTATCGGTGACGGGGAGAACAGGGTTCTAATTCTTGTTGGGTGTATTTTTTAATTTATTTTTTATTGACTGACTTCCTATTCTACCTCCAAATTAAGGTACAGTTTGTCTAAAATACTATTCTACACGTGCTTACCCCATTTTTGGAAACATGCAGAAAGCACAAATGGGGTGAAATTTTTTTTTTTAATGCCATGAGTAAAAGTTGATCATGTCCTGCCCCAGGGAATGGTTATAAATATGTGGTCTAGTAGTAATCTTTTAAATTATATTTGGTGTTTAAGAATTATCTGTGATATGTAACCACTGTTTTCCTCACAACCTACTTAATTACTATTCTATTAAGGCCTAATACGAATTCCTCATAAATTTGCTGGCCATTCTAAGTTTGGTGCATAGATAAGTAAGGTAAGAAGAAAATTCTGGGCGCTGAAGGAGGCAGAACACAGGGCGCGTGGGAGGTCTAAGCTCTGACCAAAAAATAGACCTGTTTTAATACGAAACACCTAAAAATAGTAACAATAATTTTAAAGCTGTAATCTTATTTGCTGGAATGGAGACTAGTGACCAGACCAGTTGTGATTTAGGGCCAGTTTCATAGTCAGATTTAGTACGTCTCAAGTGCGGCGCTATACTAAATACAAGACGTCACCTACCTGAAATTAAATGGAATGGGCCAGTTTCATATACGAAACTGGCCCATTCCATTTTGGTCTAGGTAGGTGTCGTCCTGTATTTAGTATAGACTCGCACTTTAGGTGTACTAAATCTGACTATGAAACTGGCCCTTAGTTACGATGCTACCGCTTCTTCAGGATTGAAGTGCAGGCGGTATCTTCAACACGCTAGGGGCTACTGAAACTTATGATGCTTCCCGCAACACAGCAGTGTAAGAGTAGTTGCCAAACGTAATACTTCACGGAGTACTCTTCACGTTAGCACCACGTGAACATTAGTTATGCTGGAATCACGATAAACTTAATGTTCACGTTACGTAACTTAAAACGTTACAATAAACTTAACGTTCACGTAAAGCAACTTAAATGTTATTCTAATGTTGTTGTTTTTAAGTGAAAGCCATCGTGATGCACTTAACTTAACGTTGACATGGCATTGACTTAACGTATTGTAGTTGTCCAAAGGAGAACTTTAACGTTAGGCTATTTTAAGTGAAGTGTACCATGTTTTATTACCAACCAAACATATTTTGAGCAACTGCAACACAGATATTTAGTACTTCCTTTGTTTACAGATTTCGATGCGCAGATTACTTCTTTAGCATACAGTAGTTCATTTGTCTCTTATCTCGCGAACACAAAAACTACGTGACCTTTTCTAATACTTTATTTTGTAGCTCCAGTAAGTTTATATTGCAAGTACTTATATTCCTACTAGCCCTAACCATTTCAGTCAACAATTTGTTTTCAAACAGTTCAAATATATTGTCTTTATTTTGCGAGTTCTACTTTACATTACGTGAACGTTCAGTTATTATTATTATTATTATTATTATTATTATTATTATTATTTATTATTATTATTAGCACCACGTCTTACTACCCGTTCGGGTTATACGCACTTACGCTAATGTGTAATGGTAGGGTGATTATGGGATAAAATGGAGGATCTACAGTTTAACGTGGAATCCGAACCACGGTGGAGGCCTGACATTCCTCACGTTCACAAGTTGTGATTAATACACATCTTGTCAGAGGTTAAGGAAGGGTTTGGCAATCAGATAAATCTGTGCTGGGACCGAGGATTGAACCCCGGACCCCCAGCATAACGTTCAGTTGATAGTGATCTCGGTATTATGTAAAAATAAAATGTTGATAACTTAATTCACACTCTTTTTTTTTAACAAGGGGTCATGTCATTCATATGATGCACAGACTAATTTAGGACAACTTTTAAAATATAACACCAGCGCAAGGAAGTTTACATAGGTACTCAATTATTTTAGGCACGGCTTTTAGTGGAAATAGGGTATCTTTATCTCTGTGGTTGGGCGCCCTAACGTAAAAATTTATTGATATTCAAAGTATGCTTGTGCGCGGTTAAATTTACCGAGGGCTTGAAACTGAATATAAAAAATTTGAAAGTTTATAAATTTTTTCATAAAAAAAATTTTTCATAAAAAAATTTTTTTTAGAAACTGGAAATATAAAACCAAAAAAAGTCTAAACTTATATACTTTGTTTTGTTTACATAAAAATAAATCATTTTTATAAGTAGCGAATTTTAGTTAACTTTCTGTGATTATTGAGGATGATTTTTTTTTAAATATTTGTTGCAATAATGGATACATTTGCCTTTAATTAATTGCATTTGAATTAATTGCCTGACTTTCCTCAAACTTAATATAGGCCTATACATAAGCCCCCACCAGGGCACCATAGGTTATTCTTTTTTATGTTATATATAGGTTTAATATACATCATATATGATATATATCATATCTCATATATATGGTTATATTTAATATATATATATTCTTTTTTCATTATGCTTAGCGCTCAAATGGCCACTAAGTAAATAACATTACGTTCCAAAGTTGGTGTAGCTTTAATCATACATTACTAGTTAAAATAGGGGTATCATTTTCAGAAAACAAATAAATATTAATGAAAACATGAATGCATTGTGTATTGAAATAGAATTGTGGTTGGGAGTTTAAAATAACCTTCATATATTAATATATCAGGTCATATGATGTACAGCTATCATTTTTACATACAATATCAATACCTATAAAATTCTCCTAAGAATAAACTAAAACGTTATCTATATTGACCACATAGTATTTTTTTTTCTAAACCTTTATTTCAACTAGAATCCTAATATAGCCTACTTAAGACTGCTTGACATTATTATACCATAATTGAGGTAAGAAGGTATATGACTGTTATAAAAGTTTCGTTAAATCATGGAATAAGCAATTTTATTTTATAAATAATGTTAAGACCAATACATTGATTAAAATAATTTAGCTATATTTTGTCAGTATTGAGGGCAAAGATATATTTGCTAGAATTCTATAAAATAAACTGGCTTTCCTATCGTAATTCATGATCCCATTTTAACTAATTTAAACATCTTTGATAGAGTGATACTCCTTGTGGTAAATAAATTAACCTTTATTAACATCACTGACATTAGTGTCTAGCGGATAATTACACTATTAATGCAGTAGGCCAGGTCTAGATCGTGTTGCCTAAATTTGGAAGCTGATATTGTTTTTGCAGGTAGCGTTACATGTTGAACCTGTTGATTAAATATGTCATGGTCAGTTTAGGAATAATATATCAAGTAATTGGTGGAATATTCTATGTACTGTACAATATATAGATAATAAGTTGACTGTCTAGTTTGTTGAAGATTAAATGCACAATCTATGAGTAGTAATTATATTGTAATGTTGGTTAAAGAATAAATGCCAGTCTATTAGTATCAAGTATGTCTTTTTATTGGTAGAAAGTTTGATATTTATTCTATGAGTAATAAGCATATTGTCAACCCTGAGCTGTTATTGTTGCAGGTTGTGGCGTGGCACCATTATTTCCCCGACCAGAGACTCGCATTGTTGGCGGCAAGAACTCTCCTTTCGGCGGTTGGCCCTGGCAAGTAAGTCAACTGCCCACGTTACTAAAAAAAAACTAGCCTTTAATTTTAGAAAACTCTTTTTTTCCCTGGGTAAGTTTTATAGTCATACTTAGAACGCCTCAAGTGTGGCGGTATACTGAATATAGGACGACACTTACCTAGACCTGAATGGATTGGGCCAGTTTCATATATAAAACTATCCCAACCACTCCATTTGAGTTTAGGTAGGTGTCGTCATATATTTGGTATAACGCCGCACTTGAGGCGTGCTAAGCCTGGCTATGAAACTAGCCTATATCCTATTACATTTTTGGCGTGGCTTGTAAACGCCATCATAATGAAACATATAAAGGTTAGAATGCTACCTTTAAGCAAAAATGGAACATAGTTTACATCAAATTACATATATTTAAGAAGGTAAAGGGTAGAGGAATGGGAACAAATAAAATGAAAATAACACATAACTGCACAGTAAGTTACACACACAAAAACAATGCCATATTAAGTTGTTTTTTTCCATGCCTTCTTCATTGATTGAATATTCACACACGCACATTTTACAAACTATATGAATATGTTTACGATTCACGGTCATGTTTGTTTGCAGGTGTCTGTTCGGAGGACATCTTTCTTCGGCTTCTCGAGCACACACCGGTGTGGTGGGGCCCTGCTCAACGAGAACTGGGTGGCTACGGCGGGTCATTGCGTTGATGAGTGAGTAATAGCCAACTTAACGTGATAAGAATTAATAAAATGGGACCTAAACATTTAATCTAACTTATTCACTGGAAAAAAAGTTTATAGCATGTTTTAGAGTAAAATGGTGCACTACATTAATTAATAGGGTGACAATGCCCGATTGGGAATAGGAAGGTTGAGGTTGAATTCTGACTGGCAATACTGTGTTGTTGTTTTTTGTTAAATACAGTGGAAATAAGTAAGTTGCTTCTCTGGTTGACACACGTACTAATGCCGGGATCACGATCAACTTAACTTTAACTTAACGTAACGTTCAGTCATGCCGGGATCACGATCAACTTAATGTTAACTTAAAGTTAACCTAACGTAAAGGACCTCCTCGTGTGTTTAAATGGAGGCTATAACTATGCATTTAACTTAACGTAAGAGATGTCCTGGGAGGTCTTTTACTTAGGGTGAACGTTACTTTAAGGGTATCACGTGATCTAGCCAGCCTATCATTATGCGAGTGACGTCAACAGGTCTATTTAGTAATTCATTTGTTGGTTTTATGACCAATGTTTAGTCTTTAGACTAAGTTCTAATGATCAGACATTGAAACAAAATAATTAAACTAAAATAAGAGAACTAAATTTATCAAAAAAGTTTAGTAATAGATATTTATTATATCGATTGAAAACTGTAAACACTCACAGATCATCACTTTACAAATAGTACAAATCACAGATCATACTCGAGAATGAATATGTTTGGTTCGAGTTGTTACTTTAAGTTACGTGAATCGTGATCACACATCTGTTTTCTTAAGTTAAGTTAACTTTATATTAACGTTACGTTAATTTAAAGTTAAGTTGATCGTGATCCCGGCATCAAGGTTCACCTAACTTAACGTAACAACTCGAGCCGAACATTTGCATTCTGGAGTACCCATGTGTTTTTATTTGTGATTTGTACTATTTGTAAAATGATGATCTGTGAATATTTACATTTTTCGATCGATTTAATAAATATATATTACTAAACTTTTTTGATAAAATTATTGTTCCTATTTTAGTTTAATTACTTTGTTTCAATGTCTTCTCACTAAAACTTAAGCTAAAGAGTAAACCTTGGTCATAAAACCAACAACTGAACTACTAAATAGCCCTGTAGACACCCCTCGCATAATGATTGGTTGTCTAGATCACGTGATACCCTTCATGTAACGTTCACTTAACGTGAAAGACCTCCCAGGACATCTGTAACATTAAGTTAACTGTATCGTGCATTGCTTCTATTTAAAAACACGAGAAGAACCTTTACGTTAAGTTAACCTTAAGTGAACGTTAAGTTTAACATGATCCCGGCATAAGTGTCAAGCTTGACAATTTTGATTTGCTGGTGGCAGGAAAGTCAAGGTTCGAATCATGGCCATGTATATTGAGAATAATTTCTATAAATGGTTTCTAGTAAAATTTTCCCGCAAATTTGGGTACATTTACTCTAAAATAAACCGGCCAAAAATATACAACAATTAAATAATACAGGGTAAGTTCCAATTCAGCGTCCTAGGCCTTGTTTTGTCATGAGCTGAGTATGTAAACAACAAAGTTGGAGACACCAAGCTCCCCCTAGGGAAATAACACGTCTAAGTGAGGGTAATGTAAGCCACGCAAGATGGGCAGAGATGATCTACAAGCTGTGCACCGAAACTGGTGAACAACACAAGTTAAATAAAGTACCAAACACGAGCCGTGCCATACGGGCAGAAATGACCCACAAGTTGAGCAACGAAACTGGCAAACATCACAAGTTAAATAAAGTACCAAACACGAGCCGTGCCAAATGGGCAGAAATGACCCACAAGTTGTGCACCGAAATTGGCGAACAACACAAATTAAATAATGTACAAAGCACGAGCCATGCCAGATGAGCAGAAATGACCCACAAGTTGAGCACCGAAACTGGCGAACAACACAAGTTCTCAAACCTAACTAGGTATTACTATTTGGCCTGGAACAACCTGAACAGCCCCTTTTCCGGAACTTCCTCGCTGACTATAACATGGTCATGCGGGCTAAGGTGTGGGGATGATCCCTATTTAAACTGCTGGTCTTAAGGACCAAGCAGGAAACATGTGAAATACTAAATAACTTCACTTCATGTAAACTAAGTCATAAAAAGGCCAGTCTAAACAACATATAATAATTATAATGAGAGTAATTATTCCTCTCGACAAGTTATCAAAAAACCTAAGACTAGAATCCGGCCATAGACCCGCCTACTCCGCACGGATTTGAAAGATCAAAGTGACGTCATATTACTTTCGTCGGTCCGGTCGGTCCCTCGGCGACATCGTCATGACCACTGGTTGCGTACAGTCGACTTGAAGCTAGGACGTCTGAGAGTGTTAACTTTCTGAGTGGTGATGAATAATTGCAATTGTGTTGGTCCCTAGCGAGCCGTGAAGCTTTATAGTGGTTGAACGCAAATAATCATGGGAAGTAAAGAAGGGGGGAGCTATCCCTCTACATGGGATCTGTCACGTAGGCCCAAGCCAACGAGGCTTCAAACGATGAGCCGGCCGCCCGCTACATTCAGTTGTTATCGTTGCTCTGACCAGTCAAATGCAGTTTTTTCAGAACGGCGAGTGTGGATAGCCCTTCTGATGGCGCCGTTCTTGTTCCATGATGCATCCGAGACGTGGTATGCAACACATGGAGATTTATACATTAATAGACCTGTATTTATATTAGGGCACAATATATATTCTTGACCAATGATTATGTGCAGCAAATTTGGGCAGTACAGGACTGAATTGGTTAGCCCGTTACAAAAATACCATAAAAAAATCGGTGCCAAATCCTGCCGCTAGATGGTAAATCCTGTCACATAGCCTATTTAGTGTCACCTTCTGTACCCAGATGGCAACTTTTGTCCCGTTATTAGTAAGTAGTAGACTTTTTCCCCTACCAGATAGTGTCATAAACACAAATAAGTATTAGGTCGAAGAGCTTGAGATAAATTCAGCTCATAGCCCAGCCAAATAGTAAGACGCGGAGAAAACTTAAAAAATCTGTTTTGTCACCAATAGACGTATTACTCCTAGACTGTAGACTCCGTTTACACTGAAAGATAGCAGTCCAACTTTGTGGGATTATATTATGAAGTAGCTTAGAAGATAGGGTAATAGTGTGATCCATCAAAATAAAATTGTTTCTACCTTTTAAGTTTAATAAAGTGTATATTTGTAGCTAATTTAGCCATCATGTTCTGCAACCTACAAAACACTGCCTTCTGTCATATCATAATCACAGTTATATTGGTCTCTCTCAGTGCATAGGAAGCTACTAATAAGTCCGTAAAAATTAGATTAGTTGACGTCACAATCAGAGAGTATGTTGGTTCATCGAACTAAACATCAATTATTTAGGAGAAATAAGTTTATAGTTATTAACGTTTTGAAATCTCCCACCAAGATAGGTTTAGTTACTGCCAATGTACCAAAAATTAACATCCTTAAAAATGTTTGTAAGTAACAACTTTGTCATTAAGTTGGTGTCCGTCTAGACAATTTAACCACAGTCCGTACATTAATAGGGTGTGTCACAGCCAAGGTTGGTTTTATCCTAGTACTCCATTAATGAATCATTACTTCTTATATTATTTTCAAGTATGTTGAAGGGAAAATATTTATTTTATGTAATCGAAAGCTATCATTGGGGTTTCAGTTTATCATACATTTAATTCTGTGAAAGGCTTTTAATTATTCTAAACAATAAAAAAGATCATTACTAAAAGAAAAAAGCTACATATACATATATATATATTTTATTGAACACAAAAAGGATTCCAAAGCACACACACACACACACACACACACACACACAAAGAAGGAAATACCATGTAGCTACATCATTTTGAAGTGGCATCAATTGTTTTGGAATATCACATCCTTTCTACATCAAACTGCCAGTCCATTTCCACTTTCCTAAACTATGATACACATCCTTTTCCCTTAGATCTGGTAGTTTTAACTTATTAACTATTCAAACACCTTGTAATATCCCATGAAGTTAGATTATTAAAGTTATGTTTCAGTGCTACCATTAATTTATTCCGACTGTACTTTGTCTTACAGGGTGTCCTGCCTTTCCTTATATTTATACTAATTGGATAGGAATGAGAAAGGTGGTATTTAGAGGGAGGTTATCTAAATATGTGTAGAGGCAGCGAAAATAATCATTAAAACATTTAGGCAAAATTTAAATCATTACAATCGGCCAGGATTCAAACCCCAATCAATCACCCTTTTCTTCCCGTTACCATAGATAATGCAGTTTGCAGTTGAAAGCCAATATTGGAAAAAAACTGTGATAGTTGTGTTGACTATTTACTTTGAGCATCTTGTCTAGAACCTCTTAATATTTGTGTTGTCCAGCCTGCTGACATCCCAGATACGTATTCGCGTAGGTGAGTACGATTTCTCAAGCGTGCAGGAACCCTACCCCTTCGTGGAGCGCAGCGTGGGCCAGAAGATGGTCCACCCCAAGTACAACTTCTTCACATACGAGTATGACTTGGCGCTGGTGAAGCTGGAGGCGCCGCTCGAGTTTCAACCACACATCGCGCCCATCTGCCTGCCCGCATCCGACGACCTTCTGATAGGCGAGAATGCCACAGTCACGGGGTGGGGCAGGCTAAGCGAAGGGGGCACCCTACCCTCAGTGCTGCAGCAGGTGAGAGGCCTCATAAAAAAAAGTCAGACGGAATGAGACAATTTCCAAAATCAGATAGTTTTGTAAAAAAAATCCACTTTGGTGAACATATTGGCTAGATGTCAGATTCATCTAGTCTGTATTGTTGGTAACAAAGCGTTTGAGGCTCAAATTCCATCTAGATGTAATGAGGATTTTTTCCCTAAATGGTACAGCCCAGATGGTTAAAAACTTAGTTCCTAAAAGTTATCCTTATAAGCAGATAATTTTAACAAAGGTAAAAAGGTAATCTTGAGGTTTGTGAAGTTACCTAATGTGCCCCAAAAATTATTTTGAATTGTGTGTTTTTAGAAGTGAATTTTTGGACCTATAATTTTCAAGTGCTTTAAGTTCTGTTCTTTTATCCTTTATTTAAAAAGAGATGATTTTGGAATCAAATAATATTGCAAATGGTAGAAACTGTGTATTCCTTAACTTTCCCACATTCATATGATTATTTTTATTTTTTTGACACAATGTGAATCCATATTCAGTTAGGTTGTAAAATAATGGTTTGAAGCCTAAACATTTCTAAGTAGCTAAATAATTTTTAGAAATCTTAAATATTTTCAAGTCCTCTAATATCCTTCAGGAATTTAGGATTTGAAGATTCAAAGGACTCGGCTCTACTTTAATTCAATGAAAAATATACGTTACCCTCTCAAATCTACTCCCTTGCAATGTGTCCTCGAAAGGAAATATCAGGTCTCCTGTCGGTAATGCATATGTGTCTACCGAGTTCAAAGTTCCAGGTTAAGTTGCTAGCAAGGTCAAAAATGTATCATTGGAGAAACTTGGGCTCTTATTTTCCCTTAGAAAAATTAAAAGCTGGAAAAGTATATGTGTAAGTTTTAGAGGTTTGTAAGCCAAGTGCTGAAATAAATATTTAACCCGAATGGGTAGTAGGCTGTGGTGCTAAAAAAAAAGTACTTATATAATTAAGTCAGTTCAGAAAATGCATATTAAATTATTTCAGGTGAGTGTGCCGATTGTCAGCAACGACAAGTGCAAGATGATGTTCCTACGAGCTGGGCGCCACGAGTTCATACCAGAGATATTTATGTGTGCTGGTTACGAGACAGGCGGGCAAGACTCGTGTCAGGTAAACTCGCAACAACAAATCCTTTATCAAGATTCAAAATTTATAATCCAAATCCAGTAAATATTTATATTCCATTCAAAATTAAGAGTCTTAATATTTGGTTTAAATTAGAAGGGATAGCCAGCACACTTACCTGAGTGTTAGTGGAGTGAAAATTGTTTAGATAAAACATACAAAAAAGTAACTTATTTTAAGGATAAGCTTTCATTGTCACAAACAGCTTCTTCAGGTTAAAGAGATTAGAGTGATGCTCTTAATTGGACTGCAAGGATTAAAAATGTGTTCATGTGTTTTATCTTTACAATGTATACTCTAGTATCACTCACATAAGTGTGCTCCTAATTTTAACCTAGTGCTCTATTCCAAAGAATCTTAATATTTGAAATATTTAAATCCAAATATATTCCAGATTTAAATTCAATAGAATTTAATGGGAAATTTGAATTTAAAAGTAAAACTTTTGTATATTTTAACTTTTTATACAAACTAAGATGGAATCTTTATTATTTATAATACTAATAGAACTTTCATAATAACATTTCAGGTAAGCTATGTGGCTGTATTAACATTTTATTTTAACAAATTAACCCATTAATATTACTTGATTTGTGAATTTTGTAATCTTAATAATATATTTGCACACTTGCATCAAGTGCATAGTGAAAGAAGAATGGAATCAAATAGAGAAGGAAGAATTGGGGAAGGAAAGAGGAAGATGGAAGCATTTTACTAAACTGAACCAGCTACAGGCTGAAAACAATTGAAATTATGAATAATGGATTCTCTTAAAAATATGGTTTCAAAGTCTATTTGGATTTAATTTTTTTAAAAGTCATATAAAATTTTTGATTCAAATCTGATTAATGCAAGTTACATGTAAATCCAAATCAAGCACCAACAATTTAAAAACAACTATTATTATAATTGTGGTTTGTTATATAGAATCTCACTTATCAGCAAAATGTTGTAAAATAAGTTTGAGGAATTTTTTTTTAACTAGGGGTACAAATAGATATTTATTTTTTGGTCACTTTTTCAGGGTGACTCAGGAGGTCCCCTACAAGTGCGGGGTAAAGATGGCCGCTACTTCCTGGCGGGCATAATAAGCTGGGGCATTGGGTGTGCAGAGCAGAACCTGCCCGGAGTCTGTACCAGGATATCCAAGTTTGTCCCCTGGATATTAGAACATGTCACATAACAGGGACAACCGGAATGTCCTGCAACAGTTCCTTGAAATACTCCCCACTACCCATTGGTTTAGAGATAAAGTCTGGAAGAACGGAACAGCTTCTAAGAAAATATTAACTTTTTTGAAACATTTTGATAGGCTTGATGAGAGATTGCTTAGGGGTGCGCAAAACAAAAACATTTTCCGATTCAAAGCCAAAATGATTAATTGAAATGTTCCAGAAATTAAATTAAAGTTCGGATATTTATATTATTGTTTAATGTCGAGAAAGGTGTAATAATTATATCTACATTTATCTAATTCTTAACAGCAAATATAATTTACAAAATATTTTATTGAAATAGGTTTGACAAATTTTATCTTAACCAATTTTTATTAAGTTAGATTGAACCTACTATATTGACAAAAAGTGTAATAATAAAATAAATGTGTATTTTATGTGTCAATACTTTTTTGGTGGAGCTTAATAGTTGTCTAACACCAATTTTTTATTTATTAAAATAAAGTAGAAGCCGATTAATATTTGATTTAAAGTTTTGTGAAACTTTGCATACCCCTAGTAATTTCAATAAATTTTGCTCAGTGGTTTGAATCACTAGAATATACAGGTGTAAGCAAGTGCTGTATAGGGTGTACTTCATAACCATAGTTACGTATGCAGCATAAACCTGGATATTGGATGGACAAAAAATATGAGGAAAGTTGAGGTCATGGAGAGAGGAGTTGAAATTTGGAGGAAAAAGACCACAAGTGTGTGAAGGAGAGGAGAAGAATGGACTAGAATAAAGGAGGAAGAGTGGTAAAAGGACGGAGGAAGATGGAGGCATTTTAATAGATTGACCCGGTCACAGGCTAAAAAGGTTAATTATCATGATGATAATGATAATGTACAACCTGTAACGGCAACAAAGCATTGTCCCTGACGTTAGCCATCACTGCTGAAATTTTAATTCAGAGTCAAACATTAAATTATAATTGAAGAATGTTCTCGAGATGAAATAATCTCTAGCAGTGTGGTCCAACTTTACATGACTTGTGCGTGGATCAATCTGCATAATGCAGCAGAAATAGTAAGCAAAATAAAAAAGTAATAATAATGTTAATAAATAACATTCCAATTTGTTTTAATTATTTAGGACCAGTACACAAGTAAAATATAAAATATCAGTATTAAGAATAAACTAATATAAATATCAATTTGGTTTTTGTCTCTCAAGATGTTCAATATTTTAGATAAGAGTTTCACCTTTTCTATTATTTATTTAAAAATTCTTTGAGATTGGCGGGCCAGAAAAAAAAACATGTAGCGGGTCACATGTGGCCGGAAAATTGTATCACTCTGGTAGCGAGAGCATTATATTATATTAGCATGCAAAGCCAAGATCTCTAGTTTGGTTCATTGTATAGGCATCATTTTTAGAATACACATTCCAAACGTTTCAAAACCAAAAGTGAAAAGACAAGATTAAATAAGGTTATGCCAACACAATGAAACATCACTGCTAAAGTTTGGCTGTTTGAAATATGACCGATAGTTTTGTGGTAGGAAATCGATAATCAATAAAACCTATAGCTAACAAATTATGTATAACTATTTGCAAACCTCATCATGCCTCTAAAGAATAATTTATAAAATTATATTTAATATAAATTTTCCTTATTTTGTAAATAAATTGTATTGTATTTTATGTGAATAATTTAAAAATGTGTGAATGTATAGACAAATATATTATGTACATAAATATAAAAATATACAGTAAAAAATCAAATCTGTGTCATATATATTTTTCCTTAAGTAAAATTACAGTGATTTAAAAGTTTGCCAAGTTTAATCATACACATAAGAATAGCCCATTCAAACAATACATAACCTATTTAGGCCTACTTTTTACAAAGATAGAATAATCTCAGAACGATAGGTTGAATAAATAATTAAAAAAAGACCAACTTTGCGTATGGTCTAAGGCTGTACTCTAAGAATAGACTGCCAATGATGGGGAGATCGTGGTTCGATCCTGGTTGGATGTACTAAGAGTGGTTTTGCCTAAAGAATTTCCCACTTTCTCTCCATGAACATGGTAAATTCAACCTTCCTTATCCCCAACCCATTAGCGTCATTATTATATAAGTGTATAACCCAAATGGGTAGTAAGACGCTGTGCTAAAAAAATTTAAAAAGGATAAAAGGCAATATCTACATATTTAGCAGAAAATGTATGTGCACAAGTTCACATTTAAAACAAAACATAGTAATTTCCAGGGAATACTAGACCCCTTATTTATGCAAATATAGAAGTTATTTTTTGATGATAATTCCTCTGAATGGCAAGATTTGTAAACTGACGAGTCATATCTGGCTTGTTTGCAATAATTTTATATAAATATCCAGTCTGCAGTCATATACACACAAATAATGGTGTAATTTTAGAGTGTAGGCCTACATAGTTTTCAATGACAAAAAAAAAACCATTTCAAACCGTTTGTATTTTTTATCACTCTAAATACTTATTTATTTATTTAGCCCCTTTTGGGTTATATGCTTAAGTATTAATTATGCTGACGGATTAGGAATGGGGAAAGTTGAATTTAGAGGAAATGAACCCGCATTTTTGTGTAGGGAGAGTGGAAACCCTCTCCCCAGTTCACCCGACCAAGATTCGAACCTCGATATCCCCATCCTCGGCAGTCTAGCTCAACACAAAACTAGCACGTTAGTTAACTACGCCATCGAGGTGGTTTCTAAATACTTGATTAGGGGAATTTTTATTTATACAATTTAATAAATACTACTTCGGGTATTTCGCTAGCACATACACATTTGGGAAAATATAGGTTTTTAAATATTTTAAATACACATTAATAATTTCAAATACTTAACATCAGACAGCTATGTAGTTTAGACCAGCATCGTTGGTCACACAGATCAAATGCCAGGCTCTTCTGGTCTAGTTTGCCGATGTCAGGGAGATTAAGGGTTTCAATTCCAGCCAGATTTACAGAGGGTGGTTTTTCTTAGATGGTTTTCCACATTTCCTCTAAATAATATCTTTGTCATATCTTACCCACAAGCGTGATTACAACGTGCATAGTCCAGACAAGTGTTAAGATGTGTTGAAAAAACAAAAATATAAAATATAATATTAAGCAAATACGTTTATATAGGCCGATGCCTGCAATAAGTTTGTGAATCTGGCCCTTACACTTATTTGAGTTTGAGACCTATGCGCTATGGCATTAGAAACTTAAAAGTTAACTGTCACACTTACAAAAGTGTCCCTACCCTGTCTTGAGCTAGATCTATTCAGTCTAACTCATTACACCCTATATCTTTTACAGAACCATTTTAATATTATACATATTTGGAAGACGGTAGAGGAAAGGTGTATAGAAAACATATAAAAGGGAACGAACACAATATGGTATTTACAATGAAAAGAAGAACACAGTTCACACTTTAAATTGCTGCCATTGGACAGAGGTAATGGCTACCTCTCGAAAAAAATTGATTGTTCCTGCCCAATCCCCTGTCCTAGGTTTCATTATTCCAAATAGGCCTACTTATAACAAAATACCTCAAAAAGCATTAAAAGGTTTTTGCTTAAAGAGCTATATTATATATTCTCATCCAAGGTCCATTCTAATGTTACTTTTCCACCTGCGTCTATGTCTTCCCATTAGGTATGTCAGTCAATAAAAATCAGATTGTTCACTGATTTTTTTTAAAGTGGAATTGACTGAACTAACAAATAAAAAAAATCTTAAATGTATTTGTTACATGTGGGAGGATCACTTTTTAACATGTGAAATAAAGAAAAAGTGAAATTTGAATAGTGCTGGGGGAGAAAAGATCAAGAGAAGTTTTGTTTAGCTTTCATTCTTTAGGTCATAAATATAGCCATATATATAGTAAATTCTGTTGAAATGAAAATTAAAACTTACTAAATTGATGTCTTAACAAACAATTTGATTTGTTTTGAATAAGAAGTGTCAAAAAGAAAAGTTTGTTAAGTTTGTTCAAGTCCTAGACCAAAATGATATTGACATGCAGTGAAACATTGCAATGTGGACAAATCTGCTTCAATGCTAGAAATGTTATAAAAGTAAATCAAAAGTTAAAAATACAGGATGGCTACTCAAACTCTAGAATAATTTTTAGCATCATACCCAGTTATATTGGGGAAAAAAATCCTCTATTTCTTAAAAGGCTTTTCCTCCAATTCTGAGACTTTGAACAAATGATTCTGAATAAAATGTTTTGTAAAATCTATGTTGAACACGACAAGAAATTTTAGTATCTGAGCAAGTATTGTTAATAAGTATTTCTTTTCAATGTCAAAATTAATAGTCAGGATGTGCGAGATTCAAAAATATCGCAAGTGAAATGAGAAAAAAATACTGTATATCAATCTTGTCTTGAAGTTAGAAATTAATCTAAAAAAGCAAATAACTGCCCTAAAAATTTACAAACCAAACCAAGAATTTATTATTTCTAATAATACTGAAGGACTCGAAAATAGGCTGCACTTTTCCCTCAAAAACAGCCTTCATTAAGAAATGTTTTGATTATAAATATTGTTTTTCAAAATCATACGATGACATTAAAAAGTGTTATATTACACAATTAAATTATAGATTGCCAATTTCACTATTTTATTAATTGCATTTAAAATGTGTATGAGTTATAACTTATATCTTAAGAGTTTAAATGGAGGCAGGAACTAACCTCAATGTTCATCTTCTGCTTTATGCTTATATTGTGGCTATGAAATTCAAAGTCCGTCAAAAATGTCATTTTGCAAATGCTACTTAGTGACGAAATAGTGTCATCATCTCACTAACGTCAGTTAGGTAACAAAACTAATAATAGTCACGTAGCTAACGTTAGTAAAGTGAACTTTTTGGCGTTCTTAGCCAAATTAACCTTTAAAAACAAAACTAATATTTGATCGAAACCTCATAATTTATCATAACTAACAACTTTTTTATTTCTACGCAGTTTCATGTAATAGGCCTAAGTTGATTTTCTTCACTTTTAGAAATGCTAGACACTATTATTATTATTATTATTATTATTTCTTTATTTCTACAGAATTTTCATGAAAAATGGAAACAACAAAAAGTCCAAAGAACAAATTCAGAAGGAAAAGGCTGCAAAATACGACTGCCAGAATAAATTGGTCACAGAACCGCAGCGCAGGTTTAAGGCAAAAATGACTGAAGATCAAATTGAATTGAAAAGAAAGAGGGATAGAGATACTACAAATATAAGGAGGAGAAGAAAATAAAAGCCATCTCAGAAATGAGTTCTAGGGAGCAGAAAAAAAAAACCTGTGAAAAAAAAATCACAGGCTTAAAGAAATAGGCAAAAAATTGCAAGAAATTCTACACAAAACACACCACCATCTTCTGGCGATGAATAAGAAAGTTGTAATAAAAATCAGAAAGACAAAAAAGCCTCAAGACAAAAAATAAAAGGAAGAAAAAGAATTTGAGGCGATTGCACTGCACCATATAGAAAAATAAAAGTACAAGAACAAAAAATTAAGAAACTTCAGAGGAAGGTCAAGAAATATAAAAAAAAAATTGCTCGCACCAAGAAAAACAAATCACAGACGACTGAGTTCTCCCCTTCTCCTGGCACAAAAGTCAAACAATTAATTGGTAGCCAGCGTTTTTCACCACAAGTAAAATAAAGAAGCTTTTTGTTGGTTATGCTCTGGAAAAACAAATACAAAGCCAATTTAAACAAGTCAGCCCAAAAGATAAGAGCGCCAAATTATTCATAGTAAAATAATCAAGAAATAAAGGCTTCTAAACCAGCTTAAAAAGTTACTTCCCTACAAATTGCAAAAAGTTGAAAACACTATGGATGATAGAACAATTGATTTGTTGTTTACAAGAAAACCTTATGTTTCACTTAAAATAAAAGAAGCTAAGACATTGAGAGAATTTTATGAAATTGACAGTCTCAAAAATGGGTTCTGGTAAAAAGGACTTTGTAAGATTTAGAAGAATTAAAAAACAATGCAGAATACTGCTAAACCCTTTTAAAAACACTTATGACATTTATGGTTGAATCTGAAATTCAACATTTATCATACCAAACATTTGTTAGAAGTATGCCATTTTGGGTGAGTCCCTTATACATTAATTTGAACAAAATGGGAATTTAAATAAATAGCAATCTGGTAAAGTTGACCTTACTTACTATGTTGTCTAAGATTTTGAAATTTATTATGAGATTTATAGGTAAAATAAAGATTTAGATAAAAAAAAAAGTGGATACAACTCATCTCTAGAATGAAAATGACAAAGAATATTTTGAAACAAGGCATTTATTTATGTTTTTCTCCTTATTTATTATTACAAATGTAACTGTTCTGGAGTGGGCACATGGGCGTTGCCTACCTCCAAATATAATAAAACACGTTGGCAAAAACTGTAGGAACATATGAAGCGCTGTGAGATCATAGCTTTCTGATGTTGAAGAAAACACGAAGCCCCCAGTGGTCGCTAGGAAATGTCTGGGTCCCCGACACCTTCTCGATCCCCAAGAGGCCAAAGTGGACAGGGACAACGCGTTGAGGGTGAGAGTGGCGAAGATAAATACGGTCAAAGCGAGACCGTGGCTTGAAGCGGCCGGGAAACTCCTTGTTTGAGTTCCGCAGCATGTCCCAGGTGTACTGGCATTCCTTGCGGGAGCCACAAGTCTTCCACAGGTCCTCCACCCCAGGGGGTAGACCCCCTAACTGCTCCAACTGAGAACAAAACAAGCCAGGGGTGTTTAAAAGGTTTTACTACCCAAATCCTCACCAGGAGACTTGAAATCAACAACCAAGTAAAACATATTGTAAATTATATTTGGTGTCAAAATAATGGTAACTTCTTATAAACCAACAAAAATATAACAGCTTTGATTAGCTTGGCCATTAGAATCCTTAATTTGATAACCCTTTTTTCTTTACTCTGTGTTTTGCTACCAGTATAGCTATCCCTAGAGCCACCAACTTTTTACATAGTTTTTTTTTACGGGATGTAAAAAATCCATTTCAAAAGTGCCAAAATTTGTTTCGAGCCCAAAAAATTATTACATATTTTTGAGTCTAGGAAATAAATTAATAAAGGTGTTTGAAGTTATCTCGCAAGTTCTTACTAACTCTTATTTTAAAACTAAATTTATGGTTTATAGGCTAAATTATGTTTGTGGTGCAGCCTGTAATCCCAACCTTAGATAATATGTAGCAAATGCTAAGTTTAGAAATATTTTATAAGCTCCACAACAGGCACTTCTTCATTTTTTTAAATAGATGGATCTTGACTCTTAACAATACAAATTTAACTGCAAGCCAAAACTGCTTACAAAATTAAAGTTAAATCTTCTATAAAGTAATTCCATTAGTACTTTTCACACATTCTTCTATGTACTTTTTGTTGGAGTTTGTTAGTTACTTGAGTAAATACTTTTTTTTTCTTTCTTTTTTTTTTGTTATGAAAATATTAATTTTCAAATCTATTTTATATATTAAATGAAAAAACAATGGACACAAATGAATCTAGGGCTGAAGAAAAGCATTCCCGGATCAACACTTTTGGGGGCCCTGTACTAAATAGAACTTGGGGCCCTTAGAAGTTAGTTCCCCAATGAATGATTATGAATCTTACATATACATCATACATGGATTATTTTATTTAAAGACAATCTTTTTTTTTTGCAAACATTAGGCAATTATAGTGAGTACCATGAGTTTTGTTAGTAACATGTTAATTATTAATACTATAGTATCTATTAAACTATACAGTCTATTATATACTGAGTGGATTATAGTACTGTAAATTAATAGTTGATACTATAATAATTACTGGACATTACATTATAGACTATTTCAATGTAATTGCATTTTATGTAGTCCACTGTCTGCAGATAAAATAGTAATAGTACTAGTATGGTAAACATTATTTTATTATTAAAAGCTTTTTTTTTTGCGTTTTTCTCACATCGCATTTAGTTAATTCTTCAATATTAATAATTTCATTATTTTACCTCATAAATTATTGTCAATAGAAAATCAATGTTTATTTTTTTGTCAAAAGTCAACAATACCACCTGCAGATAGGTACTATTTCCGATTTACCTAAAGCAAAGGTTGCGTTAATTTTTAAGCATGGACTGTCGGACGTAATACCAGGCTACCAGCGCCCTTCGATTAAGGCATTTCTAGATTAGAAATCAAACAGCCAAAGCTATTATTTATGCTTTTTAGTGAGGAATTTCTAGATTAGTTTGGGATAAATTTTACGAACAAACATAAGAATAATGAATTATATTATTAGCACAAAATAAATATGACAAGTCAAAGTGATTTATTTGCCAGGCGGGCGGGGTCCCCTAAACTCAAATGTCCCTGTGCGTGGCACACTTGGCATATGCTTGAATCCAGGCCTGAAGAAAAAGCTTTTAATAGCCTTCTTACCTCACTTTTGAAGTCAGAATGAAATTGCTATGTTAATAGTAGAGATAAAAAGTATCTTTCAGCAATGATTAAGACTTATTTACAGGGATAAAAAAATGTAAAGTCTTAGTAATGTGAACCCTATGGACACTAAGGGATTCATTTTCAGACATAAGAATTTTTTTTCCTTTCAAAGTGATTGTAATTTTAGGATGCGACCTATATTCAAGGGCTGCTTATTTTCGGGTTGACATAGTAAATAAGGTCTCTATGATATTATCTATAATCTTTGTATTTAATAATATTTTAATTATAATAAATTTTTTTTTAAATATTTTACATAGACCATGCTTTACTTTATAGGCCCATAAAATCTATACTTTTCAACAGTTTGCCAGTCAAAAAAAGTTTATTTCACTAGAATTATTTTCTAAGTGTGCTAAAATTGTTATTTTTTTATTTATTTTTCCAGGTGTTATAAAACCATTTTTAGGACGTATTTATTTTATTTGACAATTTTTAAACCAAAAAACAAGTTTTTTATGACAAAAAATCAAATATTTATCTACCATAATATAAACCCAAATTCCAGCGCTTGCATGCTTCACAATGGCTGTTTGGAAGCACATGTTATCCTAACTAAACAAAATAATCTGTTAAAAATAAGTGCTAGAAGAGGAGTCGAGATCTTTAGAGTTGAGACAAGTGTAGTCACGCTTTTCTGTCTATTCACTGTTTCAGTAGAATTTCACTATGCATTAAAAAAATTCCCATCAAAATTTCAATTTTACATTTGTTTTATGTAAAGGCCAAATGAGATAAAATATCCCTATACTAAAGGGATATTTTCTCTCCATTATCAAAACCTTTTGGGATAGTTGAGAGTTAATGAAAAACCACTTTAAGTAAAGTGCGCTCTGATCTTGTCACCAACAACCTAGTCTAATGTGAGCGTGATGAGTTATATCATGTGAGTACCTATGTAAGTTCCAGCTCACATGTAATATGAATCTAGAAGTAAACATAATTTTAGTATATCAAGATGAGTGGTTGGTACTTGTCCTCAATGGTTAATGTCTGAGACTTTTTGAATTTTCAATACAATCCTTATAAGATATGCATAGAATTGTTATTGGTGCCAGAAGAGGTTTCCACGCTGCTTTACTTATTTGAGTATTGACAAAGTTCCAGTTTGAGTCTAAGGATTTGCTACCCTTTTTCTAACTATGGTAGATTCAGCCATTAAGATAAACCCTCCTCTCCTTAACCATACTTCCTATTTTATATTAATCTAAGTAAATAATGAGTATTTTACACATAAAATGGAATCACTTCTTTCAACGAAAACATGCTAAGGATATCTCATACACTCATATTTTCTAAGCCGTTTAATCAACTCTTTTAAAATGTGGTTCCTAAAACCTACTTCCTTGTCTCGGAGATTGAGGTCACCGGCGAATATGACGGTAGTGTCCTCTGGGGCCTCCAAAGTCACCTTGAAGCATTCCTTCAGCTGTTTCACTCTCTCGGCTGCATGATCTACTGTACTCTCGAGGTGTGTGTTGAGGAGCAGTAGCTTCAGGGGTCCAATATGAGCCTGTGGACAATGCACTTTTATTTTAGGCAAACATTCTTTTTTTTTAAAGATATTTATTTTAGATATATCATAATTCCTATTTTCCTTGATTCTGATTCTTAAATTTTAACTTCAAATCATCATTTTTCGATTCCTCAATATTTGAAATTTCGATTTTTTTCCCCCATGCATCCAAACTCACATTTAAAAAAATTATTATTTATTTAGATACCATATCGTAATATATTTATCTGACACTTTAGCTCAATCGGTAGCATGTCTGCCTACTAAGCTAAGGATTGGGGGACCTGGCCGTCTAGCAATAAGATGTCAGACTTCTGTGCTGGGGGTCCGGGGTTCAATCCTCGGTCCTGGCACAGATTTATCTGATTGCCAAACCCTTCCTTTACCGCTGACAAGACATGTATTAATCCCAACTTGTAAATGTGTGGAATGCCAGGCCTCCACTGTAGTTTGGATCCCACGTTAAACTGTAGGTCCTCCATTTCATCCCAAAATCACCCCACCATTACACATTAGCGTAAGTGAATTTAAAAAATTTGGGTACTAAACAAAACAGTTAAAAGTACTAATAATGGCCCCAATGAAAACTTACCCAATTTTGAATTTTTTTGTTTAGTTGCAATGGAAAAACTTATATTTAACAAGATTTGGAAGTCAAGAATAGAGGTGTAAAAAATCATGATTATATTAAGATTGATTCAAATACTTTTGATACTTGTAAGAATTGAAAATGTCAAGGAATAGTGTTAAATAAGATAGATTATTGCCCAATGGCTTGGAAATATATAGTAAGACAATGTAGAAACACTGAACGAATAATGTAAAATAAGTGATAATGAAGGAAGCCAACCTGAAAGGATTGTTAGGCTAGGCCTAGATAGGAACAAACACAATCCTATCTTTATTTCTTCTTGCACTTTCCACACTTTCAACTTCTTTCAACTTTCACATTAAAAGATTGTTTTCAATTTTCAGAATTATGCCTTTTTCTTATAAAGAGACATATACATAAAAACACATGTGTTACCTCCTAAACAAACACAAACAATAAACTGTATTTATAATGTATCTAGACTTATTCAAAGTCTAAATAATGTGTATTAGGTATATTTTTTATTCACAAAAAACAACATACTAAATGTAGCTCATAGGATACATTGTGAATTAAAGGATTAATTATAGAAGACAGATCTATTAAATTAATCAGTTTTAAAAAAAATTAGATATTAATAATTCAATTACTTGCACCAGTGGACATGAAAACTAAACATCATGCTTGACTAGTCTGGTTTGCTGGTGACTAAGGTAAGGGTTAGAATCTCACGCAGGTGGTTATTCCAATTGCTTCCCCAAATAACCCTCTGAAATACTTTATTTAGGGCTGGTCTTATGACTCCTGGATAAATATTAATCTGGTAGACAAATATTTCTATCTGGTGGATAAGTTAAAAGTGTGTCTTGTGACTGCAAGATAGCATTTATCTGCCATATAAAATGTATTTATCCATCATATTTTTATCAGAAGGTTTAAGTACCTGATAACTTTTATCTGAAAGTTAAAATGGTTGTTGCCATGGTGACGCGTTGTTTTTAATGAGGTTTCGCCTATAAGAATCTGTTTTTAGGTTAAACTCTTGGTTCACGTGTTTAGTAAGCACAGGCCCGGGCTCTAACTATATAAAGTTAGAACATTTAATTCACACTTTTATATAAAATGACAAGCTATTTGTAGAGTTATATTTATATAAGAACAAATTATCAAAATCTGAGTACAGTAAATTAAATTTTGTAAACGTTGTACCCAACTATTGACCACATTTTGGCAGACACCAAAATTAGCACTTGCACATCTTAGCTTCTGCGCACCCATGACACCATCTGTTTACTCGCACTCGTTTAGCCACCATTATTTAATAAATGTTGAATGTTCTCCCCACTTGCTAGATTGTAATGGTACCGTCTGGGCTTATACGCATGCACACACCAGTAAAAACAGTACCAACATTGCATTTTCTATATAAAAATATATTTATCCTACAGAGAGCTATCCAGCAGATAAATTCAGTTCATAAAATGCGTAAAATATTAAAGTGGCTGATAACATTTATCTGGTTGCTAACTTTAACCTCCCTATAGCAATATTCAGCCCAAAGCCATAAGACCAGCCTTTTAAAGGATTAAGGATTAAATATTTGAATATTTAATATGTATTAAGTACAGAGTGTGTTGATATTTGAAATTATTTCAAGTCATTTTAAAATCTACATATCCAAATCTAATTTTTATTTTTATTTTATTATATAAAACAAAAAATAGACCTAAGACCATTAATTTAAAATCAAATGAATGGCATAAACACACAATTTTAAAGTGATACAATTTTGGTCTATGTTGGTAATCAATCCAGAGAACCTTGCATCAAATGACAGGAACACTAATTACATGATTTTAGTCATTGAAACTATCCTTACATTGACTGTGATCAAGTTTCTACACATAAGACTGCCTGGGAATTCATGAATCTGGTGCGAGTCAAAGTAAACTGTGAACCTGCGAAGCAGTGTTGCAGTGAAGTACCCTTCCACATTACCCGCAATACACATGTACTCTGGAAGTTTTTCTTCCACGTATGAGAATGTTTCTGGGATCATTTCTTGGAAGAAAACGATGTCGGGGCACTCCCTGAAAACAAGACAAAATAGGAATGGGTCCTTCGAGCCCCTATATGCCTAGAATTCTAGAAGATCTTTGAGGCTTTAAGTAGATTTCAGGTTCATTAAAAATGTTAAAGTTTATTTTATTTATATTAGGAAAATAAAAGCTGATTAGAAAATCAATCAGATATGGGTCCCTTAAATGCTTGAATCCTGAAATACATAAAATTTTTAAAGGTATTTGAGATTTTTTCAAATCAATCTCAAGAGCTAAATTTTCTTTTGGAGCAAATATAGCCATCCCAACACAATTATAGGGAAAACTCAACAACTAAACCCCAAACTATTAATTTATCCCACTTAAATTATTGCAAATTCACATTATAACAGTTATGATATCTATGTTAAGGTGTCTAAAGAAATATTGTGAATAAAATAACAAATTGAAATAAAAAACATGAATGGAGGAAAGTTGACCTCTTATGCTTCTCATGTAGTCTAAGGTTAAGAGGGTGAATGACCCTAAAGAAAATACAGGCTAATTTTAGAACCAAAATATTTAACTAATCATAAGTCCATATCACGCACAGTTTTTTCCTTTATCTTTACCTGTGTTTTTTAAAATTATCTAAATAAAGAAAATTATTTACAAATGTATTTTTACCCGTTAATAAAGGTTTAGATATAAAGTTTAACACTATAGTTTGAAGTAAAAAATAATAGCAGTCAAATTATTTAAATAGATTTCATAATTTATATAAAAAGTAATGTGCCGATTTTAAAATAATATATTTTTACATTTATTTATTTTTTTGCAAAATTTTGTTTAAAGCTATAATATTTCAAATGTATAAGTGGGAAGAGATGGGCCCACTTAGTTCAGTGGTATGAAACTAGATGCCTAACCTACTTTTAAGTTTATTTAATTTGTATTTAGTACTTAATCAAATAATTCCTCACCAGGGGCGGCCCAAGGTAAATTTTGCGCCCGGCCAGCATGATTTTTGGCGTCCCTTTATATAACGTGATTACAGGATAATATGAAGATATTGCCAAAACTAGAAACTGTAAGCCTAACATTGGCTGGGCATGATAGGGGAAAAAAACCAGACGAGGACCTTTATAAATAGCTTCTAAGGGCATTCAATTTAAAAAAATTGTTTAGGAAGAACACTTCAAATAGCTCTAAGAGGCATCCAAATTTTGGGAAAAGAAAAAAAATGCAGGGGAAGAACATTCTAAATCGCTTCTAGGGCATTCCAAATTTCAAAAAATTCTGGGTATGCACCACTTTAAATAAATTCTAGGGAATCTAATTTATAAAAAATAATTCCTTTTTTTTTTAAATATAATGAATGGTTTTAAGATGGCAGATGTAAAATAACTTTTTAAGTGTGGCACTATATTTAATTTTGTTCACCAAAAAAACACTATACCACTATTTCAAATTTTATGTTAGTATCAAAAAGTGAAATGGGTGTTATGCTTAGCAATCCACATATATGCCCAGGCTACAGATTTGGAGTTGTGAGGTTTGTGAATTATTTTCATATCATTCCCAAGCTAAGTTAAGTTAGATTGGTGCTGTTTGGCGCCATCAAGCTGATGCCCTGGGCAGCCGCCCGGTTCGCCCGGCGCTTAAGCTGCCCCTGGTCCTCACTATAATGTATAATGTACTTTTATGTTTATTTTTAAGTATAAAAACGAAGAGCAAATTTCAACATTCAGCTAAGTTTTATTCTAAAGAAGGTGGATAGCTAATATTAATTTAGATGTTTGCCATATGCTTTGAATAAATATTGCTACTATTTTCATGACAAACCATTTAAAAAAAAGTAAATGAAAATTACCTTGTTTTATATACCAAGTATTTGAATTCTTAGATGTCATCTATTTTTAGTGTATTTCACAAGATTTTACAAGCTATCAGTGAAAGAGTTTTTTTAGAACCACATTTTACTACCCATTATGCCGCTTGAGTTTTTACTATATAACATATTAGTAGCTTATTCTAGAAATAAAATTTAAAGATAAGAGTTTTAAACTGACTGTATAAATATTTTAATTCCCAGAGGATATAAGATCATTTTATATGTTTATTTTTTAGCGCCGTGTCTTACTACCCGTTCAGGCTACACACTTATGTACTAATTATTGAGCTATTGTTTTAAGGGATTAGGAGAGTTATATCTAGAGGAAGTGTACCCACATTTGCGTGGAGGGAGAATGGAAAACTACTTTGAAAAAAACTACCCTTAGTACACCCAACCAAGATTTAAACCTCCATCTTCTTGTTATCGGCAGTCTAGTATACTGCTAGAGTAACGCCTTAGAACCTGGAGCCAGCGAAGCATGTGTTATTATATTAAAACTTACATTACACTAGTTTGGAATCAAACCTTGGCCTACCATATTAGAATTCGTTAATTTAGTAGTGCAAGAGCCATTTAAGTATTTTATTTTTGTTATTATAATTCAACCTAGGTTAGGTGAGGGGTTGGTTACAATTGTCAGCTGCAGAGGACATGGAGCCTTTGAAGCATGTGGACAGAAAGTTAGGTTTAGGGGTTAGTTACAATTGTCAACTGGAGGGTGCGTGAAAGCACGTGAGGAGAGATTATAGTGTGAGCAAATTCTAAGGACATATTTTTGTTAATTGTATAATATTATTTGATAAAAATTTTATCAGTTCAAGTTAACAAAAAACTATGCCAAAAGGGCAATTTTCAGTTTAAGACAAATTTTGTAGGTTTGACTAATTAATTAGGTAATTAGGATAAAACTTAATTAGTAGATGATCTTGGAAATCAGAATAAATGTTATCATTTCTCCAATGGTGAATTTTGAGGGTGACAGTTAAGACAAGGATCTTAATATTTGTGTGGGGGGGTCATTTCATTTTAATTAATTACATTTTATATAAATTCAACAAGTATTGGTTAAAGACATTGACGGAATCACAGAATAGGCTGATGAAGTGAAAGGTAAAATTTAAGATATCTAAAGAAGTTAATTTAGATATTCACGAGTATATTGTTACAGTAAGTTAAGTGGAAATATGAGAGACCAGTTGTGTCTTGTTTTAAAGCATTTTTATATAGGAGCTAAGGTGTATTGGTTGAGGATTTAAGGTGTATTCAGACATGGCCTTAGCTATGTGCAAGCCATGATTCATTTATATTGCTGGTGAGTCTGGGAACCACCAAGGAACAGATAACAGGTATTTTCAAGCATAGAGCTAGCACAGCGCGGCCTATGAGTGATATCAGTCAGTAACATAATGAGGCCAGGCCTTGGTTTTCCACCAATATGTGATAAATGTCCAACAGTAAATCTGGATTGAAAGTGACAGACATTAAGAAAATTATAAAGAAGTTTAGAAGGGTAATCTGTGATTGCGTGATACAACTGCCAATATTAATGTAGTAACAAGGTTAATGAGAGCTAATTAGGGTGTTGTACCTAATAAGACTACTATAATGGATTTTTAATTATAAATTCATTTTATGTAAGTGCCTAAGGCAACCAGGCAACATTTAAAACGTTTTAGTCAATAGATAAAGAATTTTTTCACTAATGAGAAAGTAACTACCCAATTAGAAAGAGAAAAATCATTTGGAATACTTCACAGTAGTGTGACATATGATTTCAAGCTGATTTCAAGCGTACTATAGGATTCCAAGATTGTCTTCTATACATTTCAACTATTTTAAACACAATAAGGTTAGGGTAATAAAATACATTTTCTGTTGCTCACACCGACAAGTCGACATCGCGAAAGAAAGATAGAAAGAGAGAGGGAGTGAAAGTTAAGAGGGCAGGTTGACCCTGAACCTGAGTAGCTGTGTCACTAGTAAAGGTAAAGAAAGTGGAAGGGCAGTTTGACCTTGGCTAAAGAGCCAGCGCACTTTAACAAGAAAACAACTAAACATTATAATAATCAGATGTTAATAACAGTGGATTGAGTATGTAATAATGTAATATACCTTTTTCAGATGTTAATATAAGTGGATTTAATATGTTATGATGTAATATGTCTTGCTCAATGGCAAGTCATTAATAGTTGTCCTATGATAATAAATAATTGAGGTCACATTAATAAATAAAAATCAAATCAATAAAAAATTAAATAAAAATGTTTGAGAAAACGTGACCCCATTTTTTCCAATTAATTTAAGTTAGTAATTAAGAGTATGTAAGATTTTTTTAATATATTAAGGACAATTTAAATAAGTAAATTTATGTTTAAATAAGTAAATTTATGCTGTACGGAAGTTTTACCATAGTGAATTCGGTAAACAGTGATTTATTGGATAGTTAATACAACCCCCATAAAGATTTGAGTTTTAAAAGTAATTTTAACATTTATATTATATATTAGCATTTCAAATTTTAATTTAAACTTAAGGTACTTTGAGATACTTTAGCAATTTTTTTTTTATTTCTCAAGAATTTTCAGATCACGCAATCAAATTATATTTGGATTTATTAAATTTAAACTTAACCTAATTTTACCTAAGCTCAATTACAAAGTTAATTATTCAACCAAAGCAATTTATAATTTTGTTAAAATTTTTATATTGTCACAATTTCCAGAATAGTGCAACGAACAGTGCGACAATTTTTAAGTATAATAAAGAAAATACGGCAAATAAGGCAAATAAAAAGAAACACTAAATAAATAATAGAAAAGAAAATTCTTTATTTCTGTTTATTCCTCAAGAAGATTGAACATTAAAAATAAAAAGCAACTAATTGTGAAAACATGTAAACAATATATCATATCTGTTACATTGTTATAAAAGTAAGTTTAAATCAATGTCTACACACACATACAATTTATGTAAACTTACACTTTACAATTTATTCATGTTTAACTCTAAGAATATCAAATGTCAAATATGACGTAGCTCTTGCACAGTATAGAATTTGCTTATATCAAAATTCATTAAATTCTTTAAGATATAAGCAAATTAGGGGTATTGTAATGATACTGATTTGGACCGCTCTCATATATTTAAAAAGTTCATGGATGAAGGTATTTTTCTTCAATAAACTGTATGTAAATTATCCTTTTAAGACTTCATCCATGGAGAATCACGCGCTTTTCAGATATAATATAGAAGGAATGCACCATTAAAACTTATTTTTTATTTCAAAATTTAACTCCATAGTATTTAACAAACAAGCAAGAGAAGTTAGTTTCCTATACCCAATAGGAAGCTTGCCTTCAAGACACCTGTCGCAGGGACGCTTTCGATTTGTTGGTTTTGACACTGGTCACAAGAGGTCCAAGGGGCAAGGGGTATGTCATATATAAGCTGTTTGTGCGTAAGAACACACAGAGGGCCTAGAGAACGTGTAATATCACAACAGTGATACTAACTTAAATACAGAGAGTAGTCACATAAATCTACAGTGCCGGTAATATAAATCTACAGAACGTTGTATTAAACCAGTACCATGATCTAAATAAATCGTGTGCAATATTAAAGGTTTTATTTATTTAATTAAGTTATCTCACAAACATTCTATACAGCTTTAATTAGTGCTCGATCACGGGGCAATTATCAGCTGATTAAATGGTATAACTTTAACCGGCGCTCCAAGAAAACATGGGGTATAGTAATAATTCTGTATAATCATAATTGGCGGTCGATCACAGGGCTATAAATACCAATTATCTCACAATCAATTCAAGAACGTTGTAATTGGCTCCCATTCACGGGGCAATTATATCTCAATAAATCCGTAACATCATACTAAATGTATTTTTTTTTCATTTAATTTGTAATTCATTTATGATAATTTTTTCTAACTTTTGTAACAAAATGTGAAAAACTCGTTGATTTTTTTTAATAAATTTAAAAAAAAGTTTTATTTACAAAAACTATTACACAAGGTTTCTTTATTTTAATATCGCTTTTATAAAACAAAATTAAGTCCATATAAAATCCGAAAGTTCATAAATGACTTTACAATAAGCCCGTGTCCAAGTGTCATTTTTCAATTTTCAGAATATGATATATAGATGGAGTAAACCTCACTAAAAGCATACAGTGTTAAGTGGTAGATGCTGGCTATTTGATTCTTAAAAAAAGTATTATAAGTTAAATAGTATTTATTCTCACAGTAAAAATTCAAAATATCGTAAATTTGGCCGGTATCTGACACATAATTTCATGCCTATGTGCAATGTGTTAATAGTTCTTTAGTGTCAGTATGATAAGCCTCAAAACATTTCTCAAGATGAAGAGGTACCTGGTACGTCTTCCGAAGCCACCTGACCTCTGATCTCTTTTTATGGACATTACAAACCTTGCATGGTCTTGATGGAAATTTTTTAGCTGTAGTTGGAGGGATTATCATCCGGGAAAGTGAGCCCAGTTCTTAAATTGAAGCCTTCAAGGATCATTTGAGGGAAGCAGTCATTCAGCCAACGTCCAGTAAGGTTGACATTTTGGAGTAATCCTTCAATGACATCCAGTTTAAAATCTGATTAGTGAATTTTCTTCTGGTTCAAGTTTTTTAAAACTACATAGGAATTGAACATAGCCATGTCTTTAAGATAAAATAATATTTTTCTGTATCCTTTCACTGTTCTGTGCATGATTGGGAAGGAGGCCAGTATTTGATCTTGCTATCAAAAGCTAGCATTCCTTTATTATAGTCAATCATTAGGGGTCTGAAAGCTTGTGTTTTTTCATTCGAGTTGAACTCGATTTAATATAATAATATATTCTTGATATTACATTTTTAATTTAACATAAATTATTATTTTAGAAAGGGACTAGGTAAAGATATTAAAAAGAATCATTCAATTATTTAGTAATCTTCTTAGCTATTTTTATTTTCATTGCTTTGTCATGGTAATACAAGTAAACAACTTCAACCCAGTATAATTCAAAATGGACGACAATCTTGAATAAATTTACTGGTCGAAAGTGGTTTTAAAGCTCTATTACATTATTAATGTGAAAATTGATCTTAATTTTTAACAATTTTTTAAGTAACCAAATTATTTATAAGTGGAAATGCCGATATTATCTCAATTAAATAGCCTATTCTTACTATTGTGTTTTAAAAATTGATTATTAATTACATCAAGTGATAGCTCGAAAATTTCGAGCCTAAAAAACTTTCAATCTTAATCTTAAGCTTAAAGGACGAGCTCGGCTCGAAGCTTGAAATCCGAGTACTAAGAGAGCCCTATCAACCATGCAATTAGATTTGATTACATCCTCTTCATCACCACCTCGAAGTTTCCTCTCTTTAGCTGGCTCCATTTCAATATCAGATTGTAGAGTATACAATATTCACACATCCTTTTTGTCTTTCCACTTTAGTGTCAGAATATTATTTGTACTTAGAGAAACTACTCCTTTGCATAGCTTGGTCTTGAACGCCTGGGGGATATTTTTTCTTTTCATCTGGATGATCTTCACTGCATTGGTGCCATTCTCCAACGGTGTATGAAAAAGTTTTGGCGGGGAGTACCAATTATCAAGGTGTATCACATGACCTTGATTCAAGATTGGCTGAGTCAAGACAAGAACAACCGCTTCACTAACTATAAGATTAGGATTTTGAGCTTTATCCTTGCCAGTGTATATTTTGAACGAGTAGCAATAGCACCTTTTACTTTCACGAAGTTTGTAAACCTTGATTCCAAAACAATTCCTTTTAGATGGATTGAACTGGACAAAACTAAAACACCCACAAAATTTTATAAGGCTTTCATCATTAGCAACATCACAATCTATGGCATAAGTTGCATACACTTAGGCTCTATATAGTGCAACACAGGCCTAATCTTTCTTAGTTTGTCATTTGAATCAACATATTCTTCATTTGAAAAGTGAATCAATCAACTAATGAGAAGGAATTGTTCTAATGACATGGTTTTATTGAAAATTTTAGTTTAAATTATTGATCTGTTAATCCAGTATAATTTTATATGTGCCTTTCTGCCCATAAGAATGTAAAGGGCAAAATAAGCTTTCACTTTATCAGATGTAGACCTACATGGCTCCCATTTGCCATAAGACTTAAATTTTTTTTTCTTTTGGGGTCATTGAGCTATTTATTGGCATCTAGTCGTTTCAATCTTTTTCATAAACCAAAATTCCTCACCAATAAACCATGAAAACACGTCAAAAACTGTAGGATCACAATCCAAATTTCTTGAAAACACAGCATTTAGCCCTGGTGTTCCACCATATTGAATGTCTTTTACAACATTTGATTCAACTTTCCAATACCACTCACCATATCTGTAATACAATCACCTTGGCCAAACTATTCCATCTGCTTCGCTGCTTAAATTATATTTGACATTGTCCACAACACTATCAGTATCACCTGGGGTCCAGTTGTTAAAGTTGTCCTATAACTATGTTGGTTTGAACCAATTTAAAATAAAAATTAAAAAATCTTGGACCCAATCTAAAAATTCTTGAATATTCCTAATGTTTCCAAGAATTCGAGGATTCAAAGCTCACATGTACCTGATTATTTACTTACTTATTCTATATCACTAGGAACTCAAAATTTCAATGCCTCACTTAAAAAAGTATGCCCCCTATTCCTATCTTGAGCTAGTTCTATCCAGTCCACCTCATTACACTCTCTCTCTTTCAGGTCCATTCTAATGTTACCCTCCCATCTGTATTTAAGTCTTTCCAATGGTCTCGCGCCACTGTGAAAAAAACAGTACTATTGTGTCTTATCAACAAAAAAGTATCGTCGAGATTAATAAAAATTTATGTGTTGGGCGCCACTCCTGGAAACTAGGAGAAAGAATAATAAAAAAAATAACAATAAAAAAATAATAAATACAAATAAACTTTAGCTCAACTAATTTTGAACAAATGCACGATGACTCTAAAAACTCAGGACCACTGGGTGTGGTTGGAGAACGTTTACCTAGATATTACAATGTCAATGTTACAATGGTGTGCTGTAAGTTTCCACCAGAGTTGAGAGTACTTAAAATAAAAAAATAAAAATTAGCAATTTAAATACAATGGATCATTAAAACAAAATGTACTAATTGAGATTACAAAAAAAAAAAACAATTGTTGAAACTTTTGTGGGTTATTATTATTATCATTATTGTTTCCCTTTTACTACATCCCAAACCTACCTAAGGATATCCGAATAAATATAATGCTAATATGACAAAATAAAATATATGGTATTACATAAATTCTTAAACAAAGTTAAACAATTAAATGAACAATCTCTGAACAGGATTAAATTTAGGAGTTTTAATATATATATAATAATAGAGTGAAAGAAAATAATATATAAATATAGGCTAAACTTTTATATAATATATAGTTTTGAGTAAGACAAAAAAAATGGTATTGTTGAGGAACAAGAAAAAAGAAATCAATAGAATTAATATTTTTACATAAAAATAAAATATTAATCAATTCCCTGGAATAGATGGAGTCTGAATGTATTTAGTCCTTTCTGAAAGTTTTTGCATATATCCTGATAGCTTGATAAAAAAATGAGAAATAAAATATATTTAAAATTGAAGATTTGGCTGGACCTCACCAATGAATTTGTCCATGTTGAAACAGAATGTCTGAAGTCTGTTTCCTTTTATTTATTCAAACTCGTCCACAATTTGAAGAAATAAACACTCTAGTTTGTCTCCAGACACTTAACTTTCCATCTGAGTACTTGTACTTTTACTTTCGAACCATTGTTCCACTTGAAAACTAAATTTAATTAGGAGCTATATAGATTTTGCTCCATGTTAAATGACACTCCGGAAGAAAGAACCCTCATCCTCTTCAAATAATGTTCTAGCTTTTAAAATTTAAAAACGTTCTATTTTCTACTAAGTCCAAAGAGAAAACTAATACGTTAAAATAAAAGATAAAGTGTTGGCTATGAACTGTTTATAAAATAAAATACAAATTTAGTATCAAGATTTAAATATATGTCAGTGTTTTTTTAAAAGAATTAAATGTTTATTTTAATTTGTCACAATTGAAATGCGCGCTAGTTTGGAACGTCTTCTTTTTCTCTTTTTTTTTCTTACTACTTTTACAAGCACGAGACTCGCCACTCACTTGTTCATCATATCTGCGCATGCGTTGAAATAAATCATGGCTGACATTCAAAATAAATAGAAGAGAAGAGTCAACAGACCTCTTGGAAGGAAATTAATATGTTTAATAAAAGGTAAGTGTTCTTCCTTTGCTCAAAATTAATTGTTTAAATTATTTAAAACAGTGTTAGATGTTCTATATTCTGTCCTTTTAATTTATTTAAATGGATGTAAATATTATTATTTGTCACGCCGGCGACACAGCGTGTTTCAAACAAAAATAAACTTGAAACTATTTACAAAGCTTGGGAAATATATAAGGAAATAAATGGTAGGGTGGCAAATAACGTTACACTTGATTATCCTAACAATGTTTATGATTACAGGTTATGTAACTCATAATGATGTAACCTCCTCTACTTCCCAATAGCCTCATCCCTTTTAGAACCAAATATATTCCAAAAACCTGGATTTTGAATACTTTTTTTTTTGTCATGAAGGTAAGAGACCATGCTTCACACACACAGAGAACCAATGAAATTTTTTTTTATTAATATTTTGAGTTTTACATTCCTTGACAGCGGGCAAGATGTCACAAGTTAATTACAGCCAAAATTATTAATATTAAATTACTGTTTTTTTAATCAACTTAAGAATTAATGTAATAAATAAGCCTTATATGTTTGGGTCTACCATGTTTTATAAGATCAGAATTCAAGATATGTAAGTATAATGAAGAATAGGATAGTTAAAATAGTGGATTAAACCCATTTCTACTAAAAAAACGTAAGTTAACCTACTTAATTTGTAAATTTGAAAATTGACACCTGGACACAGGAATCACAGCCAGGACTCTTGGCTTAGTGTGCTAATGTTCTACCACTGAGCTATCCAAGAACCGCCCCTTGTTCAGGGTTATTCTTCACTCGTATGAGACAGACTATGAGCAACTATGAATGAAGTATCACCCTGAGCATGGGATGGTTCTTGGATAGCTCAGTGGTAAAGCATTGGTGCACTAAGCCAAGGGTTTCATGTTCGATTCTTGTGTCCAGGTGTCAATTTTTAAATTTACAAATATGATACTTGACAAGGCTACATCCATAACTAATAGATAATTTCCACCTTCTAAGCTTTATTAGCCAACAATTGAATGAGCGGTTGGTTACTTTCATTTTGTTAAATAAGCTACAATAAAGGATAAACAATGATTTTAGTTTTCTTCTGATACTCACATATAAACTAAACTGTTTGGTGGTTGAATGTGTTGAATTTCCTCTTGAATTCTATCATCTGAAATTTTTTTCCCAGGCATCATGATTGAAAATTTCCATCATTACTCACGTGGCCACAATCTTACACACAGCTTTAGTCCTCTTCTTTAGGTTGTGATCATCAAGACCATCCAAGTTCCACGTAACAAAGCTAAATCGTGGTGGGGGTTCCGTTGTGGGTTGTGCCTTGCTCAACACTTCCACCATCTTTTTGCTGTGCACATTGATAGAATACAAAATTTTATCAATTTTTATTGTAGCATTTAGTTACTAATATGTAATACACATTTTAAGAATGATGTGATTCCAAAGTTAAGAAGTTAGTGTGCGAGTTAAGTGACAATTATTTAGAAGATTGAGTTACTTACTCGACATTTATAACAATCCCTGCTGCATCACCGTCATTAAGTATGCTTACGCCACCCGTCTGGGATACTTCAAAGAATGCGTTAACTGAACGCTGAAAAGAAAGAGGTCAACTTAACAAAAATAAAAATCTCACTGCACCTTACTATCCATAAAGGATATACTCGTTTTAATCATTTTAATATGTTAGGCGTAAGGTAAAAAGAATATAAAGGAAATGTATCCACATTCATATGTAGGGAGAGTGTGAAACAAATTAGGAAAAAAAATCTATATACATGACCGAGATTCTAACCTCGTCCTCCCTATCACCAGAAAACCAGAGAAAATGAGTCAACATTTAGTCTGTGTGTTCACTGATGCATGCATAAAACTTGTGAATTATATGTAGGAAATATTCCACCATTAGTTGTGTATGTAGTGAGATTGCTCCAGATTTTAGTAAATGTGATTTCTACAAGCAGCATTTGACAAAAACATGAATATAAGAACGAAGGTTATAAAAGAATATATGTGAAAAATACTTTGTATTGTATAATGCATGTGGCACTGAGTTTAGCCTGAAAGGTAGCCGTTTTACCTTAAGTGAGTGCACTATGGCCCTACCTTATAACTACACCATGGTGGAACCTTTCAGGGAACATCAAGTTTACCTCATAATGAAATGAGTTATTAAATATTAGTTCATTATTTCTACTGCATTCCCTATATTTGTCAATTACCCTAATTGTTCCTCTCACATTTAATATGTTCCTCGAACAAGACAAAAATACAACATTAGGGCCAGGATAGAACTTCTATTATAAAATTCTCTGACTTTTCCTATTTTTCCAGGTGATATTTTTAATTGACACTGACTTTTCCTTTTTCCAGTTTTCCTTGGTGAAAAGCAATTTTTCTTTTATTTTAAAGAAGGAAGAGATTCAGATAATCACTTGTTGAATTACAATGTGTAATAGTCTTAGTCAAAAATTATTATGATTAATAATAATAGAATATAGGCCTATTAACTTAGGTTTGTAAAACCAGGGAAATCATACAAAAAATATTACAATTACTATGTAATATAAATTAGAAACATTTTAACAATCAGATTATTTGATTGTATTTATAAAGTTGAATTATTTAGAACATCTTGAAAAATTGAATAGTATATAATAATACCATTGGTAGAATAACTTAATAAAAATACAACCATAATTTTTACTATACAATGACAATGAGGTTAATTAAATGAGGTTAATTAATGAAGTTATATAAAGCAAAATTTATATTAAAATCTTCCTTTAGCTTTGAAATAATCTATTGTCTTGAGTTGATTATGGAATCTTAAATTATGCAATATGAGTTAGAAGAGTTAAAGTAGCCCCATGGCTTCTTTGGTGCTGACTGACAGTTCAAAGCCGACTTCTGACAGTCAACAGTTAGGTATATACCTAAATTTTGACTGTCAGAAGTGACAGCTACTAAACACATGTTTTTTGCAGATTATATGGTTCGGCGTAGGGATACATAATTTGGAATGGTAACTTTTTAAAGCAGTCAGCTCTCAGCTGTGAGCTGTCACTCAGCACCAAAGAAGTCATGGGGCTACTTTAACATCTACTTGGTGTATTTATTAAGTTAAATATTTATATTATGTTGAAAAATTGTATATAATATATAAAGTAAATGGTTGATAGATATACAATAGTATTAAAAATAAACAAATTGGTTTGATTATAGTAAGACCTTAAAAGCTAATAGTTTTAGGAATTAGGGAGGTAATATTTATAGGAAGTGTACTTAAATTTGAAAGTAGGGAAAGTGGAAAATCATTTTGGAAAGCCATCCTCAATACACCCGACCAAGATTCGAACCTTGATCTCTCCATCATTGACAGTCTAGTCTACTGCGAGAGTAGTGAGTTGGAATATGTGGCCACCAAAGCGGGTAGTGCAAATTGTTAACACGTGACAAACAAAATCTCTCACTTATATTTTAGTGTTTAGGCGTGAAATGAGTGGTATTTGTTTGTCAAGCATTTAAGAACCCTGATTTTCCTCTTATCTTTGGTGGAATTTTTTGACATTTGCCAGTTTTCCCTCTAATAAAAAAAAAATTACCTGACTTTTCTAGGTTATTTATTTTGACTGATTGTAGCCATCATGAATAAGGTCCAGCCCATAGAAATTTGTGTACTGTTAAATAGTATAGCCACGATTATTTTGCAAACCGGTTAATCTACAACCAGTTACCAATCAAGAGTTCACCAAGTTTGTTTTTGGATGAAGTGTCTTATTGCCCACCTGGGATATCCACTTAATTCAACACTAAAAGGGTATAAAAAGGGAAGTATAATTTAGAGGAAACCATTTAGGAAAAAAACACCATCTATACATCCATCATAGATTCTAGCACTAGTCTTCTCAACACCGGTAAACCAGAATAAAGGTGTTTGAAACCTTTGCTCTCATGTACACTGCTAAAGATAATTGGCTATTAATTTAATTATAAAATAGCATGGTTTCACAACAAAGCATAGGAAGGCATAAAACAACAAGTTTCCTCCCACTAAACATTACACCTTAGCGACCTTGGCTATGGTCAAAAAGGACCTATTGAATGATGTTGTACCTCCAAGTCCCAGTCTCTGTCTTGCAGATAGAACTGGGCACACGCCTCATCCGTGCCAGTAATCTCCGCAAACTGCTCAGTCAGCTTCTGGCAGGTCTCTCTGTCTGGGATATTATGTTCCTCTTCCGATTGGCTCATTTCTAAAACCTAGGTCAAGGTAAAACTTTAATTATGCCTTGGACATGCCAAATAAGTTTCTGTTACCAATGATCAGGGTCTTTGGTAGTAGTTAGTATGTAATACAATGGATGTTGGTAGATATGAGATGAATAAAACTTTTGATTCCTTAAATACCTTAAATCCTATAGCCTTTGAGATATTATAGATTCAAAAGAAATCCAAAATTAAAATTTAATATCCAAATCTGAAGACTTTAATTTACATACTAATTCAGAGATTTTTATTACACCCAGTGGCAACATCTTAATAAACTGTAAGTCTTATGAAGGAATGACAAACCTCTTTCTCCCTAAGCGAGATGTTTCCAGACTTCCTTTTTGACAGTCTTTAAGAAAAAGGGGTATAAAACAACAAGAAAATGATGGCAGCATTGTCAGTTCAAAGTTCTAACAATTGTCTTAATTGAAGAGATGATGAGCATTCAAGCAAATAGCAACACTGGTAGCCATTAAGCTAGCAGTTTCAACACTGGTTATGAGCCAGTGTAAGCTATTTAGCTGAGAGTAGGGGTGTCATTCCACCATATTCTCCTGAAATGCTTGAACCTCGAAGGATGCATACATTATTGTCCACATAAATCTATCAATATGTATGTCATTTTATTAGATTAGAGTGCAACAGGTTTAACATTAATCAAACTGTCACACTTAGCTTTAATTAACCCCCTTACATAAACTACATTATTAGTAAATATGCAACCAAAACGGGGTCAAGAACATTTATGGCTATTTTTACTATTTATTCAACTGTCTATTTTTCGCCAAGAAGTAGTAACCAAGAAAGACTGTGAATCTAATAAGTTTTAATTTGAAAAAAAAAATGTATATATATATATATTTATGGTAAGAGAATTAATGAACCAAACTTAACCTAACCCTTCAAGTCTATGAAACTTAAATTACAATACCATTTTGGATAGACCAATATATTATGTTTATGGATAGTATGGATAGTAGACCTGAATACAACTATTGTTTTTTTAATTTGTAGTATGTATTACAAAGTGTCACATACCCATTTATGAACTAGCCTACAGATGGTTAATAATTTTAAAAAAATCTAAATGCCCATCTAATTAACTAATATAAAAACGCTATTTTGTAAAATAAATATACTTACAAAGGCCCTATATTCTGACAACAACAATAACTTTTATAGCTTAAAATTAAAAGACAGTATTAAATAACAATAATTTTTTTATTTCATAAAGGAAACGAAATATCTGCCGCCAAAGAGTCTCAGAACAAAACAATCCACCACAGATCAATTTACTCATGAAAGATCCGTAAAGTCTGTGTTAAATTTGTTGTAACATGTTTTCCGCATATGTGCTGCTATCTAAAAATGTCCCCAGTACTTGAATGTTGAATGGGTCACAGTTACGGTTCCGATGGTTCAGTAAGTATTTTATTTGCGTGGTGACTTTATATTACTACTTTTACTATATTCAACTCAGCCCCGCCCCCCACAACCCTTTTCCGAACTAGATGAAACCCCCCCAAGGTAAGGTATTTCAAGTTCAAAGAAAATGTTATCGTAATTAATTTTTATTACAAATAAACTAAGGCTAAAAATGATAAGTTTGCAAATAAATACTCATTTGAAATAAATAATAAAAATCTAATTAAATGAAATTAATCTTTTTAAAACAATGTTTCAAAGGAAAGGAACAAAATATCAACACAGTGTCTTGTAAAGAATTAAAACAATAATGGTTTGATGAAGTCCTAGTTGCTTTAGCTTATATTCGGCACAGTAACTTCTTCCTTTGCGATGACTATAAAGAAAAGGCATCAATTATTTCTTCATTATGAATCGATTATAATAAGTCCTTCTCTGAAGCTAGAGCCATAAGGTTCTAAAGCCATGCATCTCCCATCGCAGACCTGAGCTTATTTTTTGTTATTTTAACTTGGCTCATAGCTCTTTCAGCCGAACAACTGGTTACAGCCAAAGATAGCATAGTTGTATAGACAACTTTAAATCTCTTGAACCCCGAAAAATTAATCAAGCACCTATAAGGTTTCAAAAAAACCTTTGTTACCCAGAAACTTTTAATCTGTTCAGGTTCATTTTCTGTTTCACTTTCAGACTCATCGTCAACGTCCATGCTTGTGTAGCGGGCTAACCAGTCCTTGCCCGTACAAACTAAAACTGCTAGAGAAAATCATTTCCCGAGATAAAATATACATGGATAGCTAATCATATATATATATATAGTCCTTAGGATTCTGTAACTCAAGCAAATCTAACTTCACCTCACCATAACATAATAGAATTACATATATGGTTTTAGCTTTATTTTGCCATCTAGTGGTTTGTACCCTCTTCAGTATTTTTCTCTTTTCCCTACTTTTCTCTTTCTGAGACATTTTATTGACTAATATATCGTGTCTTTTGTGCCCAGAACTGAATAGGCGATAAAGTTTTCAAGGACTGAAAACAGATCTTTTATTTGAGAACAAATATTGACTGACTGTTCTATAACCAGTGCAAATCTGTGTGATGTGCCCCACACATAAAGAGCAGTGATAGACTAATTCTGAAAGAGAGTTTTTAGTTCAGCTACAGCACCTCTCATATTGGTAGCTCCATCCATACTTTGGCCAATAATGTGATTAGGATTGAGCCTTATATCCCTTAATGTTTCCATTAACATCAATTTTTATTTGGCGCCATTAGTATCTGCCACAGTAAATACTTTAATCAATATGTCAATGGGCCATGTACATTATTCATTGTGTTCTACATAATATATAAAAATTACAGTTGTTACTTCACGTTTGCTCCCATTCTGCGTGGAACACATTAACACAGAATATTTATTGCTTTCATTAATTTTAGAGAGGACTCTCTGTATAACAAGATTATTCATAACTGAGATCAAATCAAATACGTTCTTGTTACTCAAAAAGTTTGATCCAAGTTTTTTTCCGCTTTTTCTTGCTTTTTCATTGTTGTCATAATAGAGTCTAGCATCAGGATTGTGTTTATCAAAAAGCTTAAAAGATGTAGTAGCTTTCCACCAAGAACTTTGCTTTTTCTAAATGCTATCATTTCCGTAAATAAATATTTACAGCAGTCAATAACAACTTAGAGAACTTCTCTTTGGTACTGTATATTTTCATCGTACATTTTACATAAAAAGCTACTTACATATTTACCTGATAGCTATTAGCTATTTGGCAACCTAAATGGACTTTTGACGCCTCATGAAGTTCTATGTTTCGTAAAGAATTACCCATCCGCCATCCTTGATAGCCGGTGCCTGAAGACCATATAGTATGTTGGTTTGGCAATGCAACAAGTAAGCAGTGTAAGCAATATGCTGAGTCATCTGACTTACTATATACAAGCCATGTCCTTTCTTTTACTGTACCATCAGGAAGTTCATAGTTACGCCATTTAAGTTAAAATTTCCTATTATTGTGAGATAGAAATTGGAATATTATATCAAGTTTCTAATTTTCTAATCTAAGTGCAAGTTCATTATCTTCAGACTTTATTTTCTTATTACTGTAAATTGACAGGGAATTTAGGATCTCCTTCAAATGCTAATCGTTCATGTAAGAGTAAGGTGGCGGAAATGTATTCGTCCATTAAAATGACTACACATTCTTATTTTTGGATAAATGATTCCGGTTGCATGACACTAGAATTATTAAAAGATTCTTTACATATTTTGTTAATAAGTGAAGATCCTGAAATATAACTTTCACTAATTGTACTGTACTTTTATGAGTCATAAGGAAGAGGATGATCTTCTTCGTGTTTCTCCGTTGAGCTAGGAAATGTCGCTAGTCGCTCTAAAGAGCCAGAGCTTGAAGTCAAAGGAAGTAGCACCGATGATACTGTAAAATCTTTTGTAAAAGGCTGAACAGCTACTCTGTAAGTACAGAAATAAATAGTTAAATAAACTTAATAACAGTAAATGTATATTACAGAAAATGATAAACTTAATCAAAACAATAAAAATATCAATAAAAGGTTTTAGTAATGAATAATAATAATAATAATAATAATAATAATAATAATAATATAGTAGGAAAATCTTGTAATAGGTTGATTATCAATGTACTATACTGTTAATATTTTTTCACATTTACACTTATATAAACATCCTTAAATTATTGTTTTTTATTTAATATAATTTTTTTAAAAGGCAATAGCCATAAGGACTTAAATAGTCGAATACTATTAGTGGAGTAATTAGTATTAAAATAATTTACAAAATGATCATTCGAACGTTTAGCATACGCGCACAGTTTAAAACCGAAACTAACCTAGACTCCCGCAATTAGAATAATGTCAGTTAGTCGCGCAGTAACTGCAGTTCGGAGTATTAGTTAGTGGTGGTTGTGTTAAGTTGTCATTCTTTGTTAAATTAACAGTTATTTATTTTATTTTATAAATAAATAAACATAATTTTTGTTGGTGTTAAAAATATACTTTTAAATTAATTATTTCAAATACATTACTGAAAGAGATCGAAAATCAACAATTGATAAGAAAACATAAAAAATTAACTGTAACTTTTGTAAACTCACTTGATTGGTTGTTGTAATTTTTCACTTTCAGCTTGAAGATTGACATCAACGTAAGATTTCCATTGATCTTCACCACTGCACTTGAAATGAATAGTTTTGTACTTTATATTTAAATTATTTTTTAACTTTATATAGATGTGTTCTTTTTGCAGTGTTCTAGCCATTTGTCATGACTGACTGTAGCATTGCACATGACTTCCTGGCACTTATATTTGAACTTCTCTTATTTTTTTGGCATATCGAAGTTTTTATTAATACCCAATCATGTATTTCCTACTAAACATTTTAAACCCCTAAGGTGCATAGCAAACAAGCACACTAAATTATATTACTAATCACGTTTTACGATACGTTATTCATTATATTTATCGAAATTTCAATATAATATGGTTTCTGAAACCATTATACAAGCTAATAGCCAACTTTAAATATAAGTGTAGTCTTGGCAGACTATAAACATCATGGATAATAGCGACATATTTAAATATGTTAAAGATTTTATTCGTATTTGTACATTATTACCTGTAAAACTGAATTGCATATCCCTTAATGTAAATGTATCTCCAGGCAAGTGTGGTTTAATACTACATTATTTTCAAAACAATAACACTTTTATTCATCAGAGACATGTTTTCTTATAAGAACATTAAAAGAAACCTTTAAATTTGTCCCCCCCACAATAAAGCAGATGATAAACTTGAGAGTCACTCTTTGGTCCTTGGCAATGCGTTTGTTTATGTCCATCACTGTCCATAACTGGTGCTGACTGCAGACTGAAAACCATTTTAAATACAACATGATAATTCAAAATGTTAAGGCACCATTATTTACACAAAGCCCGTAAATCATAAATAGTAAAAGTAAACACCTAGATTTGAATATACCGCCAGAACTATTGTTAGTTAGGGAAAGTGACACTTAGCGCTACTTGTTATGGTTCAGGAATACAACACTGAGAGCGCCTTCTATATTAAACTGTCTATTCTATGGCAGAGTTAACCTATTATTAACTGTTAAGTAATCCATGGTGTTCGTGAGTAAATTGATCTGTGGTGTTTATTGTTTGAAAATTTATAAACCTTAATCCTTCTGAACACTGAACAGTAATTTAGTTAATTATATTTTATGTTTGCTTAGTGTTACACAATAAAAAGATATTTAAGAATTTTGTAAATAAGCCAACATAATTCTAATAAATGCAAGACTTTGTATAGTTTTGTTTTGTCCAAGTATAGAGCACTTCTGTTCATATAATATAATTATAAACAAAGGTAGCCAGCCAATAATTTCAGGGGGGTTTGGTGAGCCCGTCCCCCAATTGACGGAGGCTAGAAAAAATTATAAATAAAAACTGTTCTAGAAGGTATTTGAAGTGTTTTTTATGGCAACACTACCCACTTACTATCGGAGGCTAGGACAAATTCTAATTATTAAACGGCTGTAGAAGCTCTGTAAAGTATTTTTTATGAGAACATAAAACAATAAATGCCGAAGGCTAGAAAAAATTCTAAATAATAAACAGCTCTGGAAGCTCTCTGAAGTGCTTTTTATGGTAACACAGCCCCCTAATTTGTACTTATACCATAATTTTGATATTGTCTGAACCATAAATAAAGGCATATATATTTTGTTAATAAAATTTCAGGGGTGGGGGGGGGTTTGAACCCCGAAATCCCCCGACTACGGCCTTGATTATAAAGTACACAAAACAGAACTATATTGTACTTTTACAGGTTTTCCTTTGGGGTCACTTTATGGAAATTACTGCAACACAGCTAAAAGTTGATTTTTGGAGCTGTAGTTCAAATTAATGAAAAAAAAAGGAGTTTGGAAATTTTTGTAGTGAAAAGCATCATACTTTTTTTTTCTGTATAAAATTGTTAGCAACTTAATGTTTTATATACCTTTTACACACACCAACATGAGCATATTTCCGATTGTAACAAAACAGATGTTGTGAACAAATTCTAAATCATAAAATAATTCTTAATAAAACTCATCTAGTTGCTATTTTTATGCATTGTCTTAAAGCTAGTTAGTCAAAAATTTTATTTATTCACACATAAAAGGTTAAGTTAATAAGCTAGGTTATTTAAATGTTTACCAGGTAAAACAGAAGGCCTAAATTATGTGCACCAAAAAATTACTAATCAAACTCTGAAACTTTTCCTACACAGAGAGTTTTGAGGATTTGCTTATGTGAATTTGAGATCTGTGATGATCTTCTCTTGATTGCTTCATTAGAAGATGTCTAAGAGTTTTCTAATCAAAATAATAAAATAATAATTAGGCACACTCATTTACAAGAATTAGGTTTGTTAAGTTAAACAAAAAACTGTATACCTAGTACTTGTAAACTCATGCTTATTAATAAATTCGTTAAATCACAATTGGGGATAATCAAAAGTGTCTGAACTGTTCAGATAGAAAGTTTCATTAACGCAAGGAACATTTAAAAAAAATGTTAGTCTACCAATATGTATGGTTATATACTATTGTTTTGGTTTTTCTAAATAGGGCTTATTATTTAATGCATTCAATTTTATCAATTTTTCTATTACAGTATATTTATTCCTGAAAGTTGCTTGGCAGAAAATTATTGTGTGACTTAAGCAAGTATTCTAATTTTTTTTTTTTTTTCCAATTTAGAATTTTTTCACAATATTGATTTTATTAGAAACAGACGTTTGCTTATGTTATTGTTTGTATAACTTCTAAAAAACATAAAGTTTCTAATAATTTGACCAGGAAAAAGAATCCTGCCCTTGGCTCATACTATCCCATTTTTTTTATATCCTCAATAGGTCCTCTTGAGACATTATGTCAACTTATTGAAAATCACATATTGCTTGGAACATTATTTTGGATGGATTGCTGGGAAGGTTATGTAGCTTTAGGAAGTTGGAAATGTGTGTCACTATTTGTTCACTGTAGGCCTACATTAAATCAAAGAAACTTCAATCCCCTTACAGGTACGTCTACTAATGAATTTGGAATGTGTTTAGTCCAAATTAAAACTTTTTTTTAGAAGCATAGGGGTTTTTAAATCTAAATTACTTCTCAGCATGATGATAGGTGCATCTGGGTGGTACTCTGGTAGTTCTAGCTTGAAACATTCCAGGAAATATTGGCCAACGTGGTGGAAGTCATCCTGTCATGTAATAAGGATTGAGGAATGAAATTTGACTATTTAATTAAGTATCTAAAACATAACTAATTTGTCATAATTTTGATTACTGTACATAGTCTTGTACCTAAATATCTTTTTTGCCGGCATTAATAATCTTTGATACAGTAGCTCCATGACTTCTTTGGTGCTGACTGACAGCTCACAGCTGACTTCTGATAGGTATATACCTAAATTTTGACTGTCAGAAGTGACAGCTGCTAAACACATATTTTTGCAGATCATATGGTTCATCGTAGGGATACATAATTTGGTCTGGTAACTTTTCAAAGCCGTCAGCTGTGAGCTGTCAGTCAGCATCAAAGAAGTCATGGAGCTACTGTACCTAGTATTTTTATTGGTAAAACACTGAAGGAAACCTACAGTATAGTATTCTACCTTAGACTTTTCACCTTTGTGAGAGATTGTCAATACCAACAACAATAATAATAATAATAATATCCTAGCTCATTTTTGTCAATTTTGACTGCAAAATAATAACTTTTATATGCTCTAAATCCATCCATGGTGATCACAACTACAATATTAAACTTGGCTAGCCTGAATTTTAAAGTGTGTGTTAATAAATATTGATGGTTCATAAAGAATTATTTGTTTGTAGGCATACCTGTGACCCTTAAACCTGTACCATCATAGGTAAAATGGTGGTAGGGCACCAACATGGTTTGCATCTAGACACTTTCTGGGGATAGTACCCTTTATATAGAGCTTGTAATATTTTTTTTAGATCAAAATAAGATCAACATTTTTTAAACTAAATTTATGAACTTATTGATACAGAAAATTTATATTTAAACATTTTTTTTAGCTATTTTGACGAAATAAAAATAACTCTCCAAAGAAACAGGATATTGGTCTGCCGTATTGCTTAAAAAATCTTGGTATATGCTAACCTGAGTTTGAGGAAAGGTGACACACCTAAAACATTTCTCAAACTAAATTTACCGTTTTTATAAGGCTGTAAAAACAGTTTACAATGAATGACTGCATTTATCCTTTTTTTTTGTAACAAGCTCAAGGTTAGTTTTTTATCAATACAGTATATAGTCTTTTTTTATCTCTGGACATTAGTAAATACACCCTTGAATTCAGAACAACTAAAACCATACAAGTTGTATATATTTAGTTGGCATTATTTTTAAAACAAACTGACATAGGCTGCCCGAGCTTACTATACTATCTGACACCAATATGTAAGGACGTGGTGAGCTTACTATACTATCTGACACAATTATGTAAAATGACTGGGGCGTGCTTACATTCTGACACTTAAATGTAAGGTGGCATGAGCTATAATGTTCAAGTGAGGGTTCTAAGTGGGAGACTTAAGCTACAATTCTGTTTTCATTATTCTATTAACACATTTTTATAGATGAGTACAAGTTGTGAACACAACAGTAATCATCGAAAAAAAAAGTTAAATAACTGCTTATGAATGTGTTTAACAGGATTAATGTTGCCATAACCCATATATCATTGGCACTCAACCAATTTTAATGCATCCCTTATGTATGGCAGCAACCCTGTAACGAAACGTCCTTAAGGTGACCTTACACCAAGGCACCAAGCGGCAACACGTAGTATGCGACATGTTGACTCAATGTCGTGTGTCGGAGAACACAGCTCCTTGCGATTTGTGTAGCATGCTACAAAGCTTCTACACCAAAGCATTAACCAGTCTGATTCAAAGATGTCATCGAGAACGACGATTGCAGCCACAGCTTATTTTATTCTTGCTGAAGAGGTCAAGAATCAGAGGAGGTGAAGAAAGTGGTGGAACAGACAAATGTTCGTAGGACGAAATTTATCCCAACAAGATTTCGTATCACAACTAGTTGCGATTGTCCAGTAGTAGTTTTTGTTTGGCCTTTGTGTTCGCGATAAAATTGGGTATGAAGATTATTTCTTTTCTTCTTTAAATTTGGGATGTGACATTCATTCTAATAATGCTTATTTATTTATTAAATTAATTATCTTGAATACTCTAATAAGATATTACATTAATTATAACTATCTCTCAATAATTCGCATAGAATGTTTATTCACCATGAACATCACTCATGTTACTATTAATATGCAGCTATGAAAACAATTTGTAACACATTCTAATTTTACTTTTACACTAAAATCATTTAGAAAGGGATGTATTGACTAAATGATTGTAATATTTCATTCTAATTTGATAAATTAAGTTATTACAACATGCAATTCAATTACTTCAGATTTTTTCATATGGACATTAATTTGCAATAAACTATTCATAGCTCACCGACAATTTTTAGAAAATATCCACTTTTTTGTTGTTTTTATAATCAATTAATCGGTGATCCCAAAGTATATCATGACTCCTATACTCTTCAATAAACTTCAATTTTTTTCTCATTTGAGCATTCCATCTAGAAACACTGAAACTATGCACTAGAAACATTAGAAAACTCAAAATCGGGGCACGGAATACAACGAACAATACACTAGGTCACATGGTTTTGTTGCCTCTGAAACTTATGCCGGCAGGAAGGTAGCAACACGTGGCAACAAGCAATTTTTGTAGCAAGGTTGCATGTGGCAGAGGAAACAGAAGGCAATATGTAGCTTTCTACATTACCGCATGCTACATATTGCCTCTTGTTGCCCCGGTGTAAGGCCGCCTTTAGGTTTAGGTATCATGAGTTAAGTAGAGGAGTAGCCTCTTTTATGATCATATATATTTATTATAGAAACACCCAAAACTCAAAATTAAAATAATTAACTGGCTAAGATAATTATAAACTATCAAATCTGCTATAAAAAAAGTAAATATAATTTAAAATTATAGTAAAATTTTCACAGCACCTTGTTTGAGAATCACTTCTTTTGACAAGACAATTTTTAATAACTCCAGTGTAAACGCATAATGTTAATGTTTGTTTATATCTTGCAGCAAGATACTACAATGTCAAACTCTGGAGAGGAATCTCTGGAAGAATATCCAGATTTTAGTTGGAATGCTACAAACACTTCAAAAAAGGTTTAAGAAATATTAATTTACTTACCAATATTATTTCTATAAAAAAATAAGTCTGACATAGGATCTAATAATTTTAAGTTTTACCTCTAGCTGTTTTAGTAAAGTAGATACCTATTCTTTGAATATCAATTCAGTGACTATATTAATTTTATTATTACTGTATAGATGCTCTCGACTCTTAATTTATCAAATATTCAACAAAGATTTTTACAGCTGTAGTAAACGATTTCATAACAAGCAGTGCCTAAAATAATTTAGAAAGCCTTGTTTTTAATTAATTGTTCTATACAAATATTACAATCCCATGGATTGGAGACAAAAAGAACTTAATGGCAACTACTTCTCCATGACTATAAAACATTAACTTGGAATTGATGCATCATTTTAGGATGAAGTGTTTGATCTCAAAGATCCAGAAGAGATTCTGGCATCTCGTCACAAGGACGAAGAGTTGCTTGAGATGCTCGTTGAGGCTGGGCTGGGTAAGTTTGTTATAGTCACATGTGGGGCTTACAAAATATTCAAAAATTTAGTTACCAGCAAAATCTCCTAGTCTCCATCTAAAAAAAGAACAAGAATACCTTACTTTATTTGAGAAATATGTGATTGTACACTATTAGTAGCAATGTGATTTGTTTTGAATATAATTCTTTAAGCACCACCAACTATGAATAAATATTGATCACTTTACACTCGCATCAGTGATCGCAGGGTTTAAGGCATATCATACTCTTAATGGAATGGATTTTTGGTAATGTGGAGTTCAAGGTCAGAATCTTAATCCTAAATGGTTTCTCACTCTCCGGCCAATCAAATGCAGGAACAACTCATCTAAAATTATACCTTCCTCTTGCCTATCCCATTAGAGTTAATATACAGTAGCTATATGTGGTTCCCAAAAAATAGCTATGAACAATGAATACCTAATTAGTGTGGGTGTTTCATGGTCAAGTTATGTTTTAATGGTTCTCATAATAACAAGTATAGCTAAGAGTGAGATTTTGTATTCACTTTAAAATATGGCTAAAATCTACAATGTGCATTATCAGGATTAAAACCAGAAAAACTGGAAAAGTCAGGAAATTTTGTGGGATAAGGAAAGAAGGAATAGGTTTTTTTTTAATCTTTAGAATTTTCGTGCATGTTTGCAATTACTTTTGAAGTGGAAGTACATAATTTAAATAAACTATAAGTTTTTTCCTCCATTTCCTGCTATTTTATGAAGAGCACTGACATATTTGTCTTTAATGCCCTTGTATTAAAATAATTTTTAAAAGACTATAAAAAGAGCATGCTTTTAGATTTGAAGCTTTGTCTATAAAAACCAGAAAAATGAAAAAATTTTGGTTTGGATAGTTTGTAAAAGTAGAGGAATCTTCAAACTTATAAAATATATCAACTCTGATTATTTTAGTATGTAATTTCACTAGGAGTATGAATAATTAAAGTAAGAAATTGTGTTAAAAGCTTAATTTGGTTTAAAAAAAGCCTTAAATTTGAGTATATATGATACTTTCTTACATGTGCCAAAGGTCATACAGTCTAGTACTCCCACAGACCGGGTTGGTAGTAATTGGGGAGAGGGGGTTTAACTCTCAGACTGTAGTGGGCTTGTTTTCCCATACTCACTCCCTGCTAATATGGATTAGTTTCCTTTCTGCTGTCCTAATCCTTCTTCTTAGAATAAAATATTAATAATCACGGGGGTGAGCATACTAATATAAATGGACCTAATAACTCATTACATTTATTTTTCTAGGCATTCCACTCCAAAGTGCTCCTAATAAACCTCAGGGAAATTCTATTACTTCTGATCCACACTCATTAAGACAAAGTGAGGAATCGCAGGGACCTCAAATAATCCCAGATAAACCTGGAAGACTAGTCTTTGATCATGAAAAGCATGGATGCTGTTTTACATTCAAAAAAGGTTGGTACCACCTTCTTATCCATGTCAGCAGCAAAATCAGCAGGACAAGGTAGACTCTTTAGTTTACTTGGTCACTGGTACAGGCTTCTGTGCATTTGAATGTTTTATTTTCGAAGATATATTTACATAAGTTTAAAGATATCTACCTATGGTCAAGTTTGGTCGATAGTGCTGGTCACATATAACTTATTTCACCATTAGAAGAGTTTAGGTGTATGTTAGAAGGCTTGAGTAAGGATTTAGAAAGATATTATTTTGGTAATATTTCCTATTCTATAGCCACTGAAATATGTTTTAACAGGTTAAACTAAAAAAAAAATCTTACATTCTAATCCTCACAATATAGGCCTACTTGATTTCCACTATCAAGGAGGTCCATGGCAGGGCTTAGTTGGTGGGTTTTTGCTAAATTGTTTCCATTTACCCTCCAGACAAATGTGGGGACACATCCTTTAAAGTCCTGCATTACTCATCCTTATCCCATTAGTGTTGTAGCATCGGATGGTCAATAAAATGCACAACTGCTATATCGATGGTTGAACCTTACCCCATTTGTCCGTGATTGGAGGCGACG
>CABFWO010000134.1:473476-504502 GCA_902155825.1 Timema genevievae | reverse complement strand
CTCAAACTGACGTACAGTATAGCTCCACCCGGTATTGTTCTCAAACTGACGTACAGTATAGCTCCACCCGGTATTGTTCTCAAACTAGCGCACAACTGTACCCGGTATTGTTCTAAAACTGACGTGCAATACAGCTCCACCCAGTAACGTTATCAACCCTCCTGGTTTCTGGCGTTTATACATTTCTGATTGATTATCTTAGCACCTTAATTTTACAAAGCTTTTTTTTTTTAGAATCACGTCTTACAACCCTTTCTGACTATACTCTTTTTTTCAAATATATATGCCGTGATATTTTGCTATAGTATGATTATGTTTCCATTACATAGTTTTGTTTTAAAAAATATCAGAAAAAACGGGTTTTTATGTTATGACAGTTTCCGCTTTAACTAGATAATCTAGCCGTAAAAGGAAGGTACAGTAGAACTTGGAAAAGTCGAACGTATATAATTAAAATTCATGTTTAGTTCGAACTTTTGCCGTGTTCCCCTTAAGCTTCTATCAAAACAATGTTAAAAATTCACATGTAATTCTAACTTATTTTGTTTAATTTTAAGTAAAATTGCCTTGAAAATTACTAAAAACAGCCTGAAACCTTGCGTAGTAAATACTTTTATCACTCGACTCTTGCTGTTTTATGTCCTTATGAGATTTTGTGAACTTGGATGAGAACTTAGAAGTCTGCGGAGAGCTTACAGATGCAGAAAATTTTGGCAGATGTTATGAATAATATAAATGACAGTGCATCTTCAGATGAAGAAGGGGAATAGACGGAACTTCCAGAGAAACCGATCCCAACATCTACACAGCCAGGACCACATCGAAGAGTTATTGAGGGACAACAAAATGTAAGCACCTTTATTCAAGTAATATCAGAGCAGCACTTGTAATGACCAGTCAGCTAACCAAGTGCAAGTTGAAAAGAGAGGTAGCACTTATTTTGACCATTCCTGGTGACCAGACACATGTTTATAAGAGAGGTAGCACTTATTTTGACCAGTCCTAGTGACCAGACACATGTTAAAAGAGAGGTAGTACTTATTTTGACCAGTCCTAGTGACCAGACACATGTTTAGAAGAGAGGTAGCACTTATTTTGACCAGTCCTAGTGACCAGACACATGTTTAAAAGAGAGGTAGCACTTATTTTGACCAGTCCAAGTGACCAGACACATGTTTAGAAGAGAAGTAGCACATATTTTGACCAGTACTAGTGACCAGACACATGTTTAGAAGAGAGGTAGCACTTATTTTGACCAGTCCTAGTGACCAGACACATGTTTATAAGAGAGGTAGCACTTATAATGGGAACCCGTCACGGTGGTTGCTTGATATAAGGCGTCACTCTCGCAATATATTAGCCTGCATATGACGGGGAGAGTGGGGTTCGAATCCCAAATTGGTGTACTGATGATGTTGTTTTTCCTAAATCATTTTACACTCTCCCTCTACGCAAATGCAGGTACACTTATTCTAGATCCAATCTTCCTCAACCCCAACACATCAGATAGCTAGTACGTATACGTATAACCCGAACGGTTAGTAGGATTGTAGTGTTAAAAACATTTATGCTGGGCAGTCCTAGGGATCTTGTGGCAGGGAGGAGGTTAATCAATCATGGATGTAGTACTTGAACTAACCAGTTCCAGTAAATTGTGGCAAGGAGCAGGATAATCAATCATGGAGGTAGTACTTGAACTAAGCAGTTCCAGTAAATTGTGGCAAGGAGCAGGATAATCAATCATGGAGGTAGTACTTGAACTAACCAGTTCCAGTAATTTGTGGCAAGGAGCAGGATAATCAATCATGGAGGTAGTACTTGAACTAACCAGTTCCAGTAACTTGTGGCAAGGAGCAGGTTAATCAATCATGGAGGTAGTACTTGAACTAACCAGTTCCAGTAAATTGTGGCAAGGAGCAGGATAATCAATTGTGGAGGTAGTACTTGAACTAACCAGTTACAGTAAATTGTGGCAAGGAGCAGGATAATCAATCATGGAGGTAGTACTTGAACTAACCAGTTCTAGTAACTTTGTGGCAAGGAGCAGGTTAATCATTTATCATAGGTGTAATTCTTTAACTTGTTCGTTCATGCTATATATAACACATTCATCAAATAATACATGGTAGGCAGGGTTAATTTAAGGAGGCATGTGGACATGTGTCCTTAGAAAGGTGTTGTAACTCTGGAATAAACCCTTCATAGTGTCCCGGTTTCCAGTTTAATCTCGGCCTCTCACGTTAAGAGTCAGGAATTTTAAACAGCTACAACGGTCTTGTGAGTGATAGTGTGTACTATGGGCTGTGATATATGGGGTGTGCTCCTCTAAATTAAGTTCCAAGTTCTCGGCACGAATCATTTGGAACAATATTACGCTATGTGCACCTCTTCTTAACAGCCATCAGGACTCTCTAATTAGCTATTTATACTATTTATCTAGGGATTATTAAGGTAAAATTTAGAGGCAATGTACCGTCATTTGATTAAGAGAGATAGAGAGGTGATGAGAGTGAGAAACCATTTAGAAATAAACATTTTAGTTCACCCAGCCAGGTTTCGATTCCCAGCCTCCACGTTACCTGCAAACTTGTTCAGACGAGATAAACGCTTTAGTCAGCTCTCCATTGCGGGTAAGATATTCTGTTGGATTGGATCTGTTTCAACTGTTAATTTAAAATAGAAAATATTTACAAGTTAATAAATATTTTATAAGTGCTTCCTTAATTTTTTTATTTTACCTATGCTGATTTTTCTAAACAAAACCTCAAGTTTAAAAATCTGTTCAATGCATTACAATAAATCGGTTTGAATGAAACACTGGTATTTTTTTCTCGTCAAACCCTTTCACCCAAATGATTTTTCAATGAGGATGAATATATCACAAATATACGTATCAGTACATTTGATTTGAAGCTGATATAGCAGAGAAACCTTACCAATATTGTTCGTCTCTTTGTTTTTGGAAGTTAATGACATTGAACAGTAACGAATTCAATTATTACGATTGCTGTTTTACTCCAAACTAATTGATTTGGAACAAGTGAATTAGGCCAGTAACTGAATTAGACCTCATTTATTGGCAATGTAATATTTGTAGCATTTTTACGAGATTTCACATCCATTAAAGTGGATCCAGCCAGATGTTTAGTTAAACAACAAATTAAATACCTATATAAATATAAATTTATATGCCTATAATATTGTTATTTATATCATATTAATACATATAGATATAATACCAAAATATAATATACATATACAAATATGTATACATAATGAGAGATAAATGTTTTAAAAACTAGGATTATTTAATGACAAACTAATATTTACCAAATAATTAACTAAGGGTACTTTCAAATTGTTCACATGCATGTAAAATCTTTTTATAGCACTACATAAAATATAAAGCAAAGAGAATTAACTAATAACAACATTAACAGTAAATGCTTATATGAATTAAATCAATAGATGACACAGTTAAGTGAATTAGTTTTCCTATTTATTTTATTTTTAATACAATAAAGTTTATGTTTACATTAAAAAATATACATTAAGTAAAAAAAATATAGATTTACTCTAGTTCTAAAATGCTCGTTAGTAACCTAATTTTAAATATCAACAAGACCTCAATCATTAGTAAGTTTGTTTAAGGCATTTGTTATTCACACGTTATAAGATTCTTAGAGGAAGAAACATTTTATCAGTTAATAAAGTCACTAAATTCATTTTTATATAATAAGTAAAGTCATGTGATCTTAAACTATAACTTTTAATATAAAGTATCAATACCTAAAATTAGCACTAATTGTATAGAAAACCAAACAATAATTTTACAAATCAAATATTGCTTCAGTAGAAACATATAGTTTAATTTTCTTCACATGATGATATCAACAGTTGTTGAATATCTGTCAACGGTGTCCTGGAATTGAATGACAACTTTTTCTCTTAATTTAATAATTTCTCGTCTAATTCCGCTATGCTCATGACAGATATTCAAGCACTATTATTTTATAACACAATGTGAATAAAAATTAAACTCAAATGTTTGCATTCAGGCAATATTTTATGTATTTTGGTCAAAAAAGTTTTGATATACAAACTGCAAAAACACTGTCCTTTTTTCCATTTTCCTGCATCCCCAACTTAAAGGGGTGTCTCAGTGTATGCGTGTAGTTTTGAATATTTCTTAAGCTACAACATGATTTAAAATAAAACAAAGAAAATCTACTTTACAGAAGTACCTAAACTAAAACTATTTATTAAAAGGAAAAAAAAGATTTAATTTAAAGAGAATACTAAAATTCAAGTTTTACAAGAAATTATTTGATCCCTTTAATATATACATAATAATTGTTTTGAACACGGAAATTACTTATTTCTACCGCAAATTTAAATAAATATATATATATATATATAATAATGTGTGTAGTAACTTTATTTAAATCTTACCTAAATTAATTTCCAATCAAATTGAATGTAGCCTACAGTACAGTACTGTAAGTACAAATGAAGGTCATCTATTTAAACGAACCTTTAAACATAAATTGATATAATTATGGATGTAAATTAGTCTAGCACTTTAATAATAGATCTAGTGGTTTACATGGAAAAATTTAATTTTAAGCTAACACCTAATAGTAGAGATAATATGTAACTCTAGACGTTGGCACCTAGTCTTGATGTAAATTTCAGCACGCGAAAGCTGTGATCCCAGCCACATCATACCCATTTGACACCTCTCAGTAGAATTAATTTGAGCAAACGCATACCAAGTAATTTTCAGCAAATGTGTACGTTAATGGTATAAACACATCCATCTAAGTACTACTAAGACTCTCGAGTGAAATTAAGCTAGATTCAACCTGCTCCTACCTCACTAAGATAGCTTTATATATTTATTACACCACGAACATTGGTGGAGAACTTTTAAGTGTGTTTAAGAGTTGATTCTTCTTGGGTAAGCTCAAGTATAGAAATAAATATAGTAAGAGTCTGGTAGGAAAGGCCGTATCTTACAGTTAAATTAGTTACTAAAACTACTTTTATATGTTCATAAGTCAAGTAATATAATCTGCAGCCGTCCCTTTTGAAAGATAGTATCAATACTTTTAAGAACTTTTTTTTAATGTTTCAATATTGACCGTAAAATATATATTTGTATTTTCTATACCTAATCTTTCTGAAAGAATTTTATAGTAGGCATAGACATCCCATAAAATTGATGAATAATTTTCAATAATAATGTAATTTTAAATGTCACATGCACAACTGCTCCACATTAAAAGGTCTGTTAACTATTGATATTCAGTTGTAAAATAATAATAATAATAATAATAATAATAATAATAATAATAATAATAATAACAATAATACAATCTCCTCATGTAACACCAAATATAAATTTATCTTGACCCCCTCCCACACCCTCATTTAAGTATATTTTTGTTACGTACACTGAGATATACCGAAGTCTTCTTCCATGTAACACAATTTAGATATTAGAAATTACCCCAACCTCTTACCATCAGCGTTTCGCGGTTTATGGATTACCCCTTAGTTGTTGGGTCCTAAACAATTGTCTATAATATATCGATGCTTAAGCCGATTATATCAATTATAAGGCTTTTGTTTTATCAAGAATATTTTCGTTTTAATAATAAATGTAGAATACATTATATAGAATTAAAATTTGTAATTTTTTTATTATACTTATCGGGTATCACATACAGATTTTGACTCTGCTACACCCTATATCGTTGCTGAGAGAACTGCAGGTCTTATGGAGAAAAGCTGTATCTTCGCTTTATCTCGGTTAACTGTTGCCAAATATCCTTACTCTCATTTATGTCTGAAGATTGTGTGCTTGGGTAGAAAGGAGCTACTGGCAACCTCGACTAACCAGTGTTGCGAAACTTGTCTTATATTTGAGGGGAGATTGACAATATAGAAAAGAGAGAATTACAAAGCTGGTTCCCAATAGTAGCCATGCAGTTCCCTCAGAGATGATATCCAGTGTATATATGCCAGCACCTCCGGTCAGATGGTCTAAGGCATCACTCTCTCATTATACAAAGTTTACGGTGATGCATAGGTTGAGGTTCGAATCTAGGTCTTATGCATTGGATTTAATTTTACACTTGCAGTTTTATCCTTACCTCCTCACGCTAATTCGGGTGAATTTTCTCTAAGTTACCTTACCAATCCCAAACAGGATTTATTCTAAGCTATCCTCCCAATTCTTGCGCTTTTTAATAAATCGATACTATTCTCGGTAGTCCTATTAATTGAAAATTGTATTTTGATCTATTTTATAAGGTAAAATTATTTGTTTGGAAATTATACTATCAAAAAGTGAAAAAAATTTCCTAAATCACAATTCTATACCTCATCAAATAACAAATTACTATAAACGTTATTATTCAATTCGGAAATACACTAATGTGTTAAAATTAAATTAGATAAATATTGTGAGTTTTGTAATTTTTAAAATCATGTTTATTCTTTATTATATATAATATTATTTTTTAAATATATATTAAGATTTTACCTGGAAATAAAATATGTAATGAATTTAAAATTTGACATGCCATCTTGTATTAATTTGTGTGGTTTTATTTCATTTTGGCTTATAAGACTTGACAATATGCATGATGACTTTTTCTTCTTAAGGTGGGATGGAAGGGGACACAAGAAAATGGCAGTTTTTTTGCATTTTTTACGTCAAAACTTTTTTTGGCCAAAACAATTAAAATATTTCTCGAGTACAAAAATATAATTTAAGTTTATTCACATGATGACCTCAAAATTTCTTGAATATCTGTCAAGGGTTTCCTGGAATTTAATGTTTCTCATCTAATACCACTATGCTCATGATGGATATTCATGAACGGTTGATGTCAACATGAGAAGAAAATTAAACTCTATGTTTGTACTGGAGCAATATTTTATTTATTTTGGAAAAAAAAGTTTTGCCATAAAAACTGCAAAAACACTGGCCTTTTTACGTGTCCCCTTCTATCCCACCTTAAGTCAACAACCCGAAGGCTGGTTTTATGTGATTTCTATACATCCTACGCTTGGCATGCACTCAGTCCTTCGGTTGGTTAGTGCTACCTGCACAATCTGGTAGATACCCCATGTACTAGGTGAGTTCAGGAAGTGTATCGATTCCCCGTTTGCCTCAACACTGAATTACTATGATTGAACGTGAAAGGGCTTACCAATTTGACCAAGAAAGTTATATTCACACACCTTCCAGGGTTATTTTAAATGCCACAATCGGCATGGGACCAACAGATTTACTTCCCCTTCGAAGTAAGTTGTGCTATGTATTTTTATCGCTCTAGAAAAACCCGTCACCCTCAGGTGGGTTCGAACCCACTATGATTGGGCCCTGAGACGAGCATTTTATTCCAAGACAAGTCGACAACGATGACTAATAATAATAATTGACAATACAGTAAAACCTTGGATTGCGAGTAACTTGGTCGGCGAGTGTTTTGTAAGACGAGCAAAAATTTTCAATAAATTTTAACTTTATAAACGAGCGATATCTTGCAATACGAGTAATATATGGTTACGCTTTGTCTGCCGAGCAGTGTCATTGGATAGGTTCTTTGTTAAAGTCGCACAAAAATAAAATTATTCCATGATCCAACATATAGCAGTGATTCCGTTAGTGATAGAGAATGTCGTCCTAAACAATAACCCACCTCCTCCTCTCATCTCTCTCGTCCACCTCACACCAGCCACCATTAAATTTAATTAATAAATTTGATTACAGTACAGTTACATTTAAATAACGAAAATAAAAAAGGTATTAATCATTTTTAGATTAAATATTTTTGGGTTGTGGGACGAATCATCTGAGTTTCTATTATTTCTTATGGGGGAAATTCACTTTGATATATGAGTGCTTTGTATTACGAACACGTTTACGAAACGAATTATGCACGCAATCCAAGGTTTTACTGTATATGTGTTTTAAATATTTTGGTAGTACTTCGAACATATTGGTTACTTACTATTTACTCTAAACAATAAGGATGGGTAGGGATGCGTGGAGGAAATGTAACCACATTGACCTGCAGAAATTATAGAACAAATGTATAGGGAAAATCACCTCTCTGTATACCTAGCAGTAATTCGAACCATGATCTACCCAACAAGCAAGCTCAGCCACCAATGAGAGTACTATATTTATATAGTGGCTGATGAGATTATCTGTGGTTAATTTGAATTAGAGTAATTTATATGAAACTAAATTTTCCGTCACAATAGTATAGAATTGATCATATTGTCTGGTATAGTCTATAACATTATTTTATGAGTTAAATACCCTTTGGATAAATGTTTCTTCAAAAAACAAGTATTCACTATTATTCAACTACTAAAACAATCTCCAGATATCCATTTTGAGCCAAATCGTCAAAACTTATTTAGAAATATTTCGAATTTTTCAAAATAAGTCAGAAGTACACTACCCTTAGAATTAGATATAGATTAAATATCACTAATTATCCTCAAATAATGACTACATAGCATATAAATATAAAGTTGGAACACAATCCATTAAACAATATCAGGTGAAGCTTAAAGTATAGACAGACAGATTGGTAAAACCCACTATTTCAAGTTTGGAGTCCCCATGAAACGTCATAATCTCACGGTAAAAAAATATATTTCTTACAATACTTTCCTTATTTAAGAAATTACAATATATTTAATTTTTTTAAATTTGTGAAAGTTAGCTAAAAAAATTAGGCTTATTGTTTAAATACTTGTCAAATTTTAGACAATAATTTTACATGCATTGGAACTTCGTATTCCCTTTTTAATGATTACTTTTGGTGTGGTAAACTTATAAGGAATCACCAACATTTATAAGGGAATCATACGGCTTTGCGTTACGTTTTTGAGAGAGACAAATATATCTCAACTACTCACCATGGAAGTAGCCAATAATGCGTGCGAGGTAGTGGAGGAAACAAAATGAATAAATTTTCAACCATTTTCCATTAGAAAATGAGAATAATGTACCAACTAAGTGACACCAATGTTAAGTAAACGATATTATTTCTAAAATTAATATAAATAAGCTACCTAAATCTTGCTCCAAAAGTGGATTTTCACTTTTCTGAATAAAACACTTCACTGTTTCTTTCAAGATGATAAGAGTGTCCCTTTTTAACAAATCATTTGAGGGGAGGTGTCCCTCCTGATCTCCTCACTAACGACACCTGCGCCCGGGGGATAACATTAATAGTAAAGATGTTTCCACTCATAGGAAGCCTAAATATAGGCTTACGCTAAAATGGCTTGCACTCAATAAATTATATCAAACGTTATTAGGAATACATACACAGACACTCGCACCACGTCTCAATACCTGTTCAGGTTTTACGCATATATACTAATTACGCTAATGGGCTAGGGATGAGGAAGGTTGAATTTGGAGGAGGCCGACCCCATTTACTTGAGGCGGGGGGGGGGAGTGGAAAACAATTTTAGGGAAAACCACCCTCAGCACGTCCAACCGGGATTCGAACCCCAATCTCCCTATCATCGGCAGTTTCTAGTCTATTACTATAGTGACGACTTAGACCATTGTGGCCACCGAAGCAGGTCAAAGCTTATTAAAACGGTACCTGTAGATGGTTCCTATTTGACCAATTGTACTTGGGCTCTGCTCTACATACCTTACATAGGAAATGTGTTTCCGTCGACACTTGACCTATGAGTGTCTTACTGAGGGATGAGAATAAATTCATTGTTATAAAATAGCTCTGTTTATCCTGCCAAGATATTGTGCCACGCATTTTCTATATAAAAATAAATCAAATCCCAATTTAAATTCTAGCCACCCTTAAAATGTACGGTTGTACATCTGATACAACGAGGACAATCCTCGGAAGAGTACATAAATGGTTAGCGTTCTTGCCAGAGTTAGAGATTAAGATGAACTGCTTTACTCATGTATTTTATATTATTATGTATAACATCAAGTTTAACGATGGCTTGAACTAAGAGTTAGGGGTGAAGTGAGTGGTTTATATTAAGTGCACTCTCATTTGCATGGAGAGGTAGTCGGTAACCACACTTTGCACACACATTTATTTCGAACCTCAACCCCCACGTCACTGGCAATTCAGTTTAGCGCAGGCCTGGCATATTAGACCCCATTACCACCAGTTCATGTGTTATAACTCAGGAACACTTAATATGTCTAAGGTGACCTGGTGGTCTAGGGGTAAGGTGTCAGACTTCTGTGCTGAGGGTCCGGGTTTCAAACCTCGGCCCCGGCACAGATTTATCTGATTGCCAAACCCTTCCTTCACCTCTGACAAGATGTGTATTAATCACAACTTGTGNCCTCGGTCCCGGCACAGATTTATCTGATTGCCAAACCCTTCCTTCACCTCTGACAAGATGTGTATTAATCACAACTTGTGAATGTGAGGAATGCCAGGCCTCCACCGTGGTTCGGATTCCACGTTAAACTGTAGGTCCTCCATTTCATCTCACAATCACCCTACCATTACACATTAGCGTAAGTGCGTATAACCCGAACGAGTAGTAAGACGCGGTGCTAATAATAATAATAATAATAATAATAATAATAATAATAATATGTCTAAACTGAAGAGAGTATAATAATACTTTATGATAGCCCTAAGCATATCATCCATAACCGTCTCACAGCCCACTCGTAGCAACCCGCTGGTTGTTAGCCTTGTCGAAAGAAGTACTAGTTGTTTTTTTAAATGGACTATCTACAGAAAAATATAGGAGGAAGTTAATTCGAACACTAGGAATTAAGAAGGATGGATAAAAAAAATACAAATCTTTGTCAATTTTTAAAACTTAATACGTCAAACATAACCTCAATATCTACGACAAATGGGTGCAACTGATTGTAGACGAGACATTAAGCACCAAGCATAAGAAACAACTCATCATACGTTATCACAATTGATTGTAATGTTCAAGTATGAGGATGAATTCACATAAGAAATATGAAACCACTTGAGCATGTTGTCCTCCATTAGAAATGTAAGTTGCTCTAAATATAGTAATATTTGCAATAAATGAAGAACATAATATATTTAAATGCGATCAGTTTAATGTAATTAAAGTACAGTGATAATTAATTTATTATTTAATTGATAGAATGATTGTATCAAGTAAAGAATTCAATTAGATGAAATCAAAATCTAACCATGGTTATTATATATATTTGAGATCTTTACGATATTAAAACATTAGATTAGGTCCATATATTAACATAAAGCTATATTTTATTAAATGATTGCGTATTGTTTAATATGGTTACACAATTTTTTGTACGATTTAAACAAATTAAGGTAAAATGGAAGGGAATGAGAATTAGGATCAGTATATTAGTAGGTTATATTAAGCAAAAAAATTTTTTTTGCCAAATTAATAATTTTTTTTGACACAGTGGATACTTTTGGTTTTAATTTTTTCTGTGGAAATTGAACAAAAAATATTTAAAATTAAGTTTTAAGGTCCTTGTAAAATTTTATGATGATCATGACAAAGACTGAAGAATTAATAATAAACTATTTGCAGAAAATTAAAGTAGACCTAACTACTAAAACAATTTTATTTATTTTAGCTAAACATTTTATTTATTACAAAAAACTTACCTTTAATCGTGTTACCCTCAAACCCACCTAACATAATGAATATCTTAGTTTTGTGTCTGGCTACCACAATGATTAATGCCCCTGCAATAAAGTTTTGACCAGATTTGATAAATAATTCTTTGGTTTATAGGCCTGACAAATAGGATATATAAATATGTTACAAGCTCTTGTCATCATTACAGGATTTTTAAAAGTCCAAAATCACTTATATACATGGAAAATCTTGATGTTATTTATAAATTAATATTGATTGTATATAGGCCATAAATTGATATAATTATGATTATAAAATTATGTATTATATAAGTTTAAAATGTCAAATAGAATAGCATCTCACAGAAGCTATGTATTATTTCATGATTAAAATGAAATCGTACTTTTGGCCTTTGTAGTAACTATCATTCCTAAAAGTGAACATCTTTCATTTAATACTTTACTTTGTAAGTGTTTCACATAAAATGTCAATTAAGTCATGGATTATTGAGTCAATTAACCCTAATCTACTATTTGTTATTTATCAGTTTAATTAGATCGACAATCGTTAGTATTTCCATTAATATTATATCATACCTATACACTAAATACTGATTATTACTAAATAGTTTAAACCAAAACTGCTTTACCTTTCAAATAGAGCTTGTTTACATCCTTAAAAATATTATCTGTGAGACATAGAGATAGCTCAAATGTTAATTTATTTATAACAAAAGTCTGTACTTGATTACATTTTCAAAAAATATATTTGTTAGAGGATGTATAATCTAGTTTTATAAATCTCTTTCAATAAAGTACGGATTTTAAATTCTCAAACAATCCAGTTTATCAGAAGATTATACACATGTACTATACTATGTTCATAATCAAAATACAAAATTAACAATTTTTGTGTCACAATTTATGTGATTTATTTCCTGTCTCTCTTGATCTAAGCAAATCCAAAATATACACACACCTCAAGTATGAGATATATATGTATTTGGATCTATATTTAAGGTGGTATTAGAGGAAACGCGAGAAAGGGCCAGTGTGTTTGCAGTTTTTACAATTTTTTATGGCAAAACATTTTTTGGCCAAAAAAATTAAATATTGCTCCATTACAAACATAAAATTTAATTTTCTTCACATAATATTATCAACAGTTCCTAAATATGTGTCATGAGCATGGTGGAATTATCTAACAAACTTTTTAATTGAAGAGAAAAAGTTGTCATTAAATTTCAGAACACCCTTGAAAAATATTCAAGAAATTTTGAGGTTACCATGTGGAGAAAATTAAATTCTATGTTTGTACTGGAGCAATATTTTATTTATTTTTGCCAAAAATGTTTTGCCATAAAAATTGCAAAAACACTGACTTTTTCTCGGGTCTTACTATATTCCACCTTAAATACCAACACGATTCGAAGCCTAATATCACTAAGGTTTTCATAAGTAGAAATATACTAAGAAACATACAACAAACCAAATATATTTGAAAGAATAGCTGTTAAAATATAAATAAATGTTTAATATTATCAAACTCTTAAACAGTGTCAATATTTATATATTTAGAATGCTCTAAGCATAAAATGATAATAAATAGAGCTTTTGGACGCGGGTTTATTTATATTTTAAATTATTGTAAATATAGAAAAAGAATACAAACTAATATTGATTTGATTTTAAAAAAATTATCAGAAAACTAGCTTGTATTTCTTAATAAGGGACATTTGTTATGTTATAGCTAGTAAAGAATATGTGTTGAAAATTAAAAAAATCATGTTTGTTCTATTTATGACTCTTGTATCATCATAGTTAATTAATCAAAATGGTCAAACTATAAAGCGAGTAAATTTCGATTGAATTTCCTGTCAACCAGAAAGAATGCAATGTATTATATTTTTAAATATACGATGGTAAAATTATTTATTTATTACCTACTAGAAATCACACAACTTTTTTTTATAGAATCTTTTAATTAGGATATTATACTGTCTTAAATTAAACTTACCGGAAAAATTTATATATCACGTTTTGATAACAATAAAGATGAAAATAATATATTATTATAGTACATTTTCTAATATTTTAAAAGTAATTGTATTAATAGCAAGTAAATACTTTACACGAGAAATGTGTTTTAAACTATTTGTTCATGAATAAACTATCTGTTAAAGAGCTCATATGCAGTAAAGTAATATGTGTCGCGATACATAATATGCAATTATTATTAATCCAAATATTTGAACACAGCTTTATTTCATAGCAGTTTGAATAAGTGTATTATTACAAACAAGGAAAATAACTGTTAAAGGGTTGAATAATCTGTGATTATATTTAATATTGTTTATTCAGTATTGATTCTTATAAGTTCACATGTTTTACATCGGGTACTTAGGTTGCATAAATAAACAAACAAAAACAAATAGTATCCTTAATCTATAAATGAAAGCTTTTGTAAATGCATAATAATGTTTTTCACCCGAAAGGCATGAATTTAATTCGAAAACATTTAGTAAATGCTTAGAGCGATTTTCTTAATCAAAATAATACCGCATTAATGTTTATAATTTAGTTATTCTATATGTTGTATGTCTCCTGACGTAAATTTCAGGCCAGTAACTAACTAGAAAGCCAGAAACAATAAATTTGTTTGTTTGTTTAAGAATGCAGTCAGGCAAGTCAAGTTAAGAACTATTTGTAGATTACCGACAAAAGCAGGGTTCATAACCTCAATTTTAGAGTGAACCTATTTAAAAAACATTGTATTTAGGATACAAAATTAAATATTATGTTGAAAATATCCTCGTGTTACTGGTAAAACAGATGATATACAGTAAAATTAGTATATCCCAATATTAAATATAAATTAAACTATTTGTCTTGATATATATTATATATTTACAAAGATTTCACATGTAAGTTTATTGACTATGGGAATTTAAAAGTAAAGGTATTTAATCATAAATATATATCGATTACTTTTTTTTCCAAACAGATGTAATTCGTTTGACTTAAGGAGTACTAACAAATATTAGGAACATGTTATGTATTTTAGCGTTTAAATAGCAATGTAGTAAACCTGGCAGTTATAAGTATAAAGTCTTTGTTGAGTTAATTAATAAGTGTGATACATAATAGTGTGAATACCACGTGTTTAGTTCATTTTATGTGATGAGAAATTAGATAAAAATAAGTTTTCCGGATAGTAGTACGCCCCCAAATCATCGAGTGACACAGAAATTTCTTGTATATTTCATGTGCCTATACGACTATATTTACGAATATGATTTATTTGGACTATTTAAATAACAACATCTCTTACAAAGGCTTATGTCCACAGAAAATTGAAGGAATAAGATGATAGCTAGACTTATATTTGTGTTACTAGGCCTAGGCCTATATAAATAAAATTAGTTTTCTTCATATGTTGGCAGTGTAAGGTAGTATAATATGTTTATTTACAGCCATTTATTAAACTGGTTCTCATGATCAGAATGTGTTTTCTCAAAGAATTCATTTTTAACTGAACGTAGATTTTAGAAAGACTGCATACCTTTAAGACATTACTCTAAGATACATAACTATTAAGATCTGGTACATTTAGTAGCTAAGTTAGTAGTTAGTAAGTTGAATAACGCTCACAATGGGCAAGTCGGTGGTGTTGTTCACTAGTTAGGGCGCGTGGTTTGACCGGAACACTACCATAGTACGTCACAAAGGCTGCCGTAGCTAAACACCACTAGAAGTTGACGTACCGTACTTTCGAGATCTATCGCAATCCACTAATAACACGCCGCTCCAAGGCCTCGATCTAATACTATCCGGTCGTCACCGGCCAGAAGAACACCTCCTTCCCAGGGGTTACTTACCGAAGGGTTCGGCATGCAGCGTCTCATGGGGTCCGGCGAGCGATAAGTTGGAGAGTAGCGGCCAGGGAAGCACGAGCTTGGAGCGCTGATGGGCGGGTGAAGACTCGACTTCCCGTTCATCATCTTATCCGGGGAGTACATGTCGTTAACAAGCTCTCAACAAACAATAACAAACAAACAGTCTTGAGGTCTTAACTGCAGCGCGCCGCCATTCTGTCGCCGCTCCACGGCACTGGAGTTAACACAACATGTTGTTCCCCAAAATACACGACAAACCCCCCCGAAAAAAAAACAAAAAACCCGGAGAGCTGCTCTTCTCTTGTTTTTGCACCTGTTTGCGCGACCCTTGTTTTCGTCACTGTGATATTTGGTTCCTAGTAGAGTGAGATGGACAGGAGAGGGGTGTGTGTTGTGAAGTGGGGGTGTGGGTAGGTGGGGAGACGACGCCGGGGTAAGGGTGAAGGGGACGTCGGAGGGAGACTGACTGTGACGTCACGTGGTCTTTCAGGATTATAGCGCATGCGTTGACCCTCCCACCGTTGTGTGCCAGCGAAAAGCGGCCATTCCATGCAGCTAAAAACCGATAGGTTTCGAGCCGTATTCTAGCTTACTGTTAGCGAGCGAAAAAAATAAGAGGGGGAATAGGGATAATATAAGGGAGATGGAGATAGGGGAATTGGCGAAAAAAAAAAACCCCAACACACATACAACACAGTGAGAGTGAGTTATGATGGGAGTAGGGAGGTTACGAAACATACGATCATCCCTTCCATTTTGAACCCTTCTTTTATACACAATTATTTCACTCAAACCTCATTGAGATCCTTTTGAAAATTTAATGGAACATTTGATTTGACCCACGCACATTCTCCTTTAATTGATATTTATTTTTCCATGTGATCGCGTTTTTTTTATGCGTTTCAGTCTGTGTTTATTCATCAGAACGAGTGAGTGAGAGAGAGAGAGAGAGAGAGGGAGATATATAAAGTCACTTGACTGTTGCGGTGTCCTCCAGTTGGGAGTTGAAATGGCAAGTTTACACTCTGGTGCGTCCCCGAATTCTCATTAAAAGTGATTGTATTTATTAAGGTAGGACCACTTCCCGTCTCATGTATCTATGATCCGAGCTCAGAGGAATGACTGTTTGAAACATCTTCAATGTTGTAAACGGCCAACTTTAATAATTGGCCGCTCGCTCGCAGGTGTAGGGGAGGGGGGGGAACTGTCGATAAAACCACAGTGACCACACTTCCCGCTGCTGGATAGAAAGACCCGATAAAACGGTAGAATGATTATTAGTCATAACTCTATGAGTGGTTGTGATACGTGACTGTAAATGTTGGTTGGCTACGTACACATTATTTACAAGGGAAACAAATCAGGCCCTAAACCGTCCAACTAGCTATCGTAGTAAACCATCTACGAACAATGTACATTAAATCTGATGGATTTTTTTAAATTTTGGACCCAAATGAATGTTTTGACTTTTAACAAGGGAATCAATTAGTGTTTTAACACTCTTTTTTTAAAATCTTTCTACATTCAAGCTTTTTAAAAACCTTTAATATTGTATTAAAAAGCTAATGCAAGTAAGCTTTTTGATTGTCCGTGGGTGAGATTTTTTTTAACTTTATAGTTTTGAAATTAAAACTTTGCTTTAAAATATTGACCATAGTACACACGGAATAGCGTTTATATGTATGTATATTTATATTTTTATTTCTGGTTTATTAATTTTGTTCTTCCAGTACACAAATATGGCTCAATGGGAGTCCTAAGTTACACAAATCTGACCTATTTATTCATGTTTGGTAACCATAAATTTCCGTAAAACATTTAAATATAATTAACATAGTAAAATATTGCTCATTCATATACAAAAAATGTTCCAATTTTTTTTAAATAGACAAAAAAAAAACACATTTAAGCCACAACGGAAGTTCTAACCTTTGAATGAAATTATTTATGGAGCTAAATGTTAGTGCAATGCATTGAACTACATTCATAATTGAAACTAATTAGTGTAATAGGAAAATATATCAAACCTTACACTTGCTGAGTTTATTATATTTATTAAATATTATGTAACAGAAGTTCACTTTAATTTTACTATTTATCTAAAATTATTAAAAACAAATAAAATTAACAAATACTTTTTAAGCCTGTGTGAATCCAGTTTGAATCTTGCCAAAGCAGCTCGAATCAATTCCGAATCAAATATCATGTTCATAATTTTTTTAGAATCGAATCCAAATCGAATATTATACTAAAAATAAAATTTCGAATCGAATTCAAATCAAATATTTTATTTTGAAAATGTTTCAAATCCAAATCAAATAACATATTCTTAGGAGACTTTGAAAATATTTTAAGCTTAATCTTAAGTTAAACAAGAAAACAAAGCCTCATGAATAACTAACTTATGAAAGATCATAAACAAAATATATTACTTTTTTCTTGCTGTATAATATCATAGAAAGTTTCAATTATTATTAAATATGAAAAGATTCGAATTCCAAACTAAGTCCATTGAATCCGAATCTGAAATTTACTTAGATTCGAAATTTGGAATCCACCACGAATCTCTCTAATAATAAGACACGAAAGCTCGAATCGAATCTAAATTTTAGCAAGATTCGAATTCAGATTCGAAATTTCGTAGGTTCGCACAGGCATAATACCTTTTATTATTAAATAAATAAGTAAGAAGTCTAGTAAATCAAAAACTATGTATTCAATCCTAGAGTCATAAAATATAGTAGTTTACATTATATCACTGAGATAAAATTAAATTTATTCAAATAATAAGCCTATAATATATAATCATGTAATCCTAGTTATCATTCATCACATCAGTTATTTAAATAATAATATTTAACACATATTTAATTATATCTTTGTAGGGCTTGACCCATATGCGTCCTAAATAACAACTAATCAAATAATTGGTGTGGATCTTGGATAAATAAAAGTTATATTTAAAATAGTTAATATAAACTAGTTAAATTTTTACATAAATTTATTCGCATATCTACACCTTAATTTAATTAATTTTAGGCATATATTTTAGTATCCAAACAATTTATTGTTGAATGTTTCTTCATTTAACTACTACGAAGACACAAGGAAATGCATGTAAACTAGCAATACCCTTCAAAATGAGTATGTAATATTTTAAACCGTATTTGAAAGTATTTAAAATAGTTATTGAACAATATAGTATTTAGACTTAGACAAAAATTAAGGTAATATGAATATTTTCCGACAATACCAAACAGCCTTGTGGCCTGAAAGTGCCTGATTCTATCGACAACCCGCCAATCAGACTCGTGTTGCGGCACGTATACCATGATTTTAGTTGGAAGAACAGTAGAGAAAATTCAAACATATTTCTTTGTGGCCAACATTGATAACATTTTACTATTATTATTTGTGTGATTTCATAAGTATTGATAATATCTATCAAGAGTGACAACTTCAGATAGCATGACTTGAGGTATGAATATATTGAATTTTTAATAATTTTTAGTAACTAGCTTCTACTGTTCTTCCTACCTTAATCATGCTATACTACCTACAAGATAGCAAACTAATCACTCCTGCTGATTTAGTTAGTTTATTTTAACTGTAATTTAAATACACTCTATGATGATAAATTAATTAGTTAATTAGTTAATTACGGCTATAGCTGCATATACATATTATATTCTTCAAATTGAAAAATGACACCTAAACACCGGAATCGAACTCGGGACCTTTGGCTTAGTCAAGTCAAAGCCCAAACCACTGAGCTATCCAGGAATAGTCCCGTGTCCAGGGCCATTCACCAATATTTTAAGGCCAAGTCTGTGATGGATGTGTTGAAATCGTCAGCTACAAACGTAAAGTGTTTTTTATTAGTTATATCGGAGAAATGAATGAAAAATTGTTTGTAGTGCTGCTTCATATGAACGCAATATGAAGATTTTTTTTTAATTTTTAGCCTGTGCCACCAGAGTTTGTTGAATAGACATTCCTGGTCTTCTACTTGCAGTGGCTGGTATGTAACCGTCTTCCATGTAGAGGTGGTTCCTTCACCCCAATGAGATAATGTGATGATAATTATGATGAATACGTGGAGCCAGTGGAAGTCTTCAACCTAACTTAAGCCTAGCTATCCAGTCCATAGCAATCATAGGAACAATTCCCCTTCGATAAAAATACCTATGGTAACAGCGGGAATCAAACCCGGGAATTCTAGATTAGTAGCCAGAAATTCTGACCACCAGGCCAAGAGGTTGGGCAATATATATATATAAAACCAAAAAGTAATTCGAGATTTTTTTATTAGTTTGTTTATTTGTTAAAAATGAGAATCATTTTATATTTGTGTCAGTAAAGTGACTTATGGCAGTAAAATTATCCACACCAGTGAGCACGTAGAAAAAGTCGTCAGTCTCGTCTAGTTGGGCTTACCAGTGAAGGGAATGTCAGGCATCAAGTCTCTGTTGGGTGAACTGATATTTTACATTTCATAAATGTTTTTCTACTATACCTCCACGCAATTGGCGATACATTTCCTATAAACTATAGCTTACTTATCCACGACATATTCGTTATAGTAAGCGTGGGTGGAATGAACGAATAGTAAGACGCGGTGTAAATAAAAATGTTTGTAAATAAAAGATGAAAAAATTGTTGTTTTTTTAAATTTCATAGGGTACATCAAAACATGCCAAAAGCTAATATGAGATTTCGATAATCTTATTAAGATTTAACATCAGACAAATTAAATAACTGTAAGATCTGCCAAGTTTGTTTTCGTTATGTTTGCTGACGTTATGTAAATGTTATAATGTTATGTTAAACTAAGTAAAGTTCAACAAACTCAGGTAAAGTTGGTGACATTTTTGAAGTGTTGATCTAATTGGTTTGAAATTTTCAATCACAACGTTGATTAACGTAAGCTTGTGTCAGTATTAGTTACTGGAAAACATCCAAGCAATGGACGAATTTGACGTTTATTTTAATCATCTAGTCTAAATTAATAAAATGAAGCGTTTGTTTGTCTGTCTGTCATGACCATTGCGAGATATTTACAGTACGCAGAGGGATGCAATTTTAAAATTAGTAGCCCCTGTGTACAAACATGTGCACCTCAAAGCGGGAATTTTAAATTTTGATTAGATTTTATAAAATTTATTGAAACCTGTGCTGAAAGAAATAAAATTAAGAGATTTTATTTTTTGTCTGTTTTAAGCAACCTACAACACCGGGTACTTATTTTAGTCATCAATATAATTCACATCTTGTCAAAGATTTAATCTGAAACATAGACTGAATATTTGGATCAAAAAGACAACACCAAGCACTAAAAAATTCGAGTCACAAAATGTGAAATCTTTTCGTCTTGGAATGACAGTTTTGTGTAGCATTTCTCGAGTGCACCAGATGTGACTGTCTCTCAATAGGATGCCTATACAGGGTGTGAATTATATATGAAGTGAGGGCCAGTAAATGTAGGATCACATGACTCATATAAACAACTCGTACAAGAAGGAAGGGGAGAGAGGGGAATGTAGCGTGAGTAGAGAATATAGCGGGTGTAGGTTTGGGGGGGGAGTATCTTTGTGAAAAACAGAGAGGGCACAATCATAGTCACATCACTTTGATCACTGACTACAAATAAATACTATCAAAGCTGTTGATCACTGTTCCAATATTTATTTTAATTAAGAATGTTTAACGTGCACTTTATAGCACACAAATTACAAAATAAACTAATTAAAAAATATACATAGTCCCAGTTCCCCATCCGTCACTGTGAAAACTAAAACCCCAGTTTCACTGACAATACATCATTTGCGAATCGAAACTGGTTCCAGTGCCTTAGGTGATCGAATGATCTAAGGTGTCAACCTTACAAAAGACAGTCCTGTCGATGACGGGAAGATAAGGTTTTGAATCGCGGTCGAGTGTAGTCTTCTAAGTGTGGTTTATATTAAATATGTTTATGCACTCCTTACAAGCAAATGCACGTTAACTTTCATTAAATTAAGCCATCTTCATACCTAAAACATTAGCATAACTAGTACATAAGCTCATAGCCTGAAATAATAGTTAAACGTGGCAACAAAAACAGAAAAGTCTGGTACCCTTAAATCATCTTAAAAACTTCCCTCCAGCTTAATTCATGTAAAGAGTTATTTTTTAACTTTGAAGTTTGTTGTCCAAAGGGACATTTATCAGATTTAGACTAATTTGGAGATCCAGAGAATTAAGAATAAAGGTCAAACGGTGGATCTTTATGAGCAATGTGATCTTGATCTTTCTTTACGGATGTGAGACATGGAAAAAACAACAGCCCAGAGGCTGCAGACGTTCGACAGAAATCTACAGAACATATCGGGACTATTCTGGCCAATCATAGTGTCAAATAAATATATGTGAAACAAAAAAAAACTATAAGCACACCCAACTCGAAATAAGACAGTGCAAGTGGTGATGTCTTGACACACTCTCCGAAGAGACCGGGATGACGTCTCAACAGAAGTAAAGTTAAGTGTGTAAAGGTTTTAAAGTAGTGAACAAACTTTAGTAACTATGTATGTTTAAAGTAGGCTACACCACATTTAAGATAAGCATATAATTAATTATTAATTATTAAATATCCAAAGCTATTATTCATGCTTTTAGTGGGAATTACTCCATCTAGATATCATATTCTAAAAATTGAAAAATGACACCTGGACACGGGTTCGATTCCCGTGTCCTGGTGTCATTTTTCAATTTTCAGAATATGATATATAAATAATTGTATGGAGGTTTTAAAGGACGGGAAACCGCAAGGACATCGACGTTGGCTCAGGCCAAGGATGACTCTGTGGAGGACAGTTGATGAAGATGATAGCAAACTCTGAACGCTATTGGACGAATTAAAAGGTGGCAGTGAATATACTTAAGTGGAAAATTTTTGTTTCTCCACATAAGAAATTAAACAAACGTATATTATAGCTACAGTAATACCAAAAGTATGATATTAAATTCACGTGTTGTGAGTTTATAGGCTGTGTATTACTGTAGGAGATGGTAGAGTACTGTTACCGTAGACATGAGGGAGTTAAGGCCTGGGTATATATATATAAAACATATACAAATATATGTGTAATTGTATATGCCTATTGCATTCAAAAAGTCTTGTTAGAACATGACTGTAATAAAATTAAACAACATTATCTTATCCCTAGTGTTAGTGGAAAATTCTTCGCTTGGATCGAGGAGATTTATAAAATTAATTAAATTTAGGCCTTGCATTAAAATTATTTAGGGACTTAAATACATTTCATATAGTTCTAATATTTTTGTTCAGAGTTCAACACTACTCAAGGATGGCTAGGGCTAGAATTCAGTTGAAGGTTAAATTATTATTTTACATAAAATAAAACAAATTATTTTTTGATGGAAGTAATTATTTTATACCGTTTTTAATCAAATTGTGAAGCAAGAAATTTTTGTAAAAGAAACCTCTGGCTCATACAAAACAAAGGGAAATTTAAATTAATAAGATAATTGTTTACACATAGTTTGGATATTGAAATAAATAACACACTTAATAATTGCCACACGGTTTGAACTGAGTGCATAGCAGTGCTTTCTATTAATTTTTTAAGCATTAGAATCCTATTATCATTAAAAAAATATTATTTTAAATTTTACGTTTATAATATATAACAAATTGCAATATTTGTCATTTTCAAGATTCATAATGAATATATATATATATAATATCTATTAATGACGTTCTACCTTAAGAGTAAAATAGGGTATGTGATGCTTAAGATTAAATTAACAAGAATTTTAGCTGTGAAAACACATATATTTTATAAGATAAAACTTTTTCACTGCAAACAATTTGAGCTTAAAAGAACAGCCAAATTTCCAGAGCATACTAAATAAAAAAAACACTGTCAGTTGAAATAATATATTAAATAAGAATGATTCCAGTTTATTTGTTTGTTTGCATTATCAAACAGCTACATATTTAAAATAAATTAATCAGTAAATCTCAAGACTTGTTTTGTTTAAATTTATTTTACTGATAATCTCTTTTAATAAAATAAAATTTCTTCTTTACATGGCGCGCATACAAATTTTTAATTTTAGAAATATACATTCACTTAAGCCATCATCTGACCTGTAGTATTACACTACTAAAACATGGTGTCTGTGTTGTATATTATGTCGGATATTGAATGAGTTGTTTTTGTATTCTCCATTTGACTAATTGCAAAGTGAAATCAAACAAACCATCCTAAAATTTAATTAATAATTCAAATTTATCTTTACCCTTAAAGTATGTTAATTAGTAGGTAGACCTACACAGGCTTAGATTAATATTTAGCAAATGTAACCTGCACTCTAATTAAAAATGGGATAGGAATCAATGCACTGTATGGTATTAGAATTCGTTCGTAATCCCTGTGATTCAAATTTATGTAACATTACTAAATTTATAATCGTAATAATTAGATAGCATAAAGTTGAATATTTATAATAAGGCACAGGGAGTTGTAATCGTAATAAATATAGGGATATACACACAATTTTTTAAGCAAAAATATTAATACTGTTCGCAATTTTCATTCTTACTAATGGATAAAATTGATTCAACTGGAGCTCTTCATGAAAAAATGAGAAAAGCACGTCATTTCTTAAGACAAAGAAGTATGTAAAGAAATTAAAATAAAAATGGGCAAAAAAAGTTTAAAGTAAAAATAGTCTACTCCAGTGAACGCATAAGAAATTGCGTCGGTATCTTCTTGTATAGTTTGAAAGTGACGAGAAAATTTGTTTTATAATCCCAGTGGAGTGCTTTTTCTTTAATAGTTTAGGCTCTCCATTTCACGCAAATTTGCTTACACTTTCTCTATATTCCCTAGACCTATACCTGCCCAATTAGTATAAATATGTGGATGAATCGGATAAGTAGTGAGACGAAAAGTAAAATAAAATAAATATTCAAAGTTTAGGGACCTAATATCGGTTAAATTTTTGTGTATTTTTATAGGATGTTGGTTGGTTTTACGTTTCTCAATTATTATACCTTAGGAATGCTATTAGAACGAAAACTAGGTCGGGTGGTATCGGATACTTTTCATTTTACTTTTTAAAGAATTTTAGCAATGGCAGCAGTGTATTTTTACTGTGAAAGCTCTATTCCTCTTATTTGTTACTATCCTTATTTTCAGTATCATGTTCCAAAAACACAAACATATAACTCAAATTGTTTAGTGTTCAAGAAACTTAATTACATCTTATGGTTGAAAATTTATTATAAATTGCACCAATAAGAATAACATACTTCTTGAGAATACTTCTGAAATATGTCGTAAAGTTATTTTTGATTAAATATGTAGTCATTTCTACCATCTTATTTGTGATGAGTAACTACGTCTGAAAACTTGAGCTTGAACTTGAGATGAGTTTTTACCCGAACGTGATTTATGATAAAACCAAATGAACTCACACTGAGAGTGCTACAAAATATCTCATACAAGTAATAAAAAATAGTGTCTGTAAAAAAATATGTGGGTATGGAAACGAGATTAAACAAAGCAGCAATGTCACTGTGCAAACAACTATAAGCAATCGTGTTATGCGTCGATTAGGTTAGTTTCCTCTCCCGCCCTTCACTTGTCCAGCAGAGGGTGACCCCTGTAAGGGAGGGTGCTGCCCCCCCTCCCCTTAGAGGGGTGGGAGAGGGAAGAGAGAGGGTTGCAGAACTGCCGCGGTCAGGCCTTGCTGTAGATGGGTTCCCATTTTCTGGAACGTGCATTATTAACGAGTCTTGGTGGCGGGCGATATGATGCCTGTATGATTCCACTTCTCACCACTAGAGCGCCCGGATGTGGCCGGTAGCGCCACTGTGTCATTCCTACCAACTTACGATCACCCCAACCCCCCCTTCCCAATCGGTCACTACCGCTCTATTATGAATTGCTTCGGTTGGCGATTGTGTGGCTTTCAACTAAAATTATTTTTAAAAAAATGAAAGCCCTCACATACATTCAAGATCTCGTCCAAAGTTAAGTTCCTTGATCTATTTAGAATCGTAGAGGAGTGGAGGAGGGGATAACTAGCGGCAACGTCTCATTATTCCTCTATACTGATTGTAGTTTGGTTAACATTTGGTCGTACAAGAATTACAATTCAAATCTCTTAATAATCGTAGAAACGACCATACTAATTTATACTATCAAAAATGATTAAGTTACTTAACTAATATAATAAAACAACATATCGTACTAACCGCTTCAATGTCCGAATGGTCTAAGGCGTCACTATGGTGTTAGACCGGCCTGCTGATGATGAGGAGATTGGTGTTTGAGTCCCAGTAGGGTCTACTGTGGCTGATTTTTTTCCACTCTCATTTCACGCAAATGCGGATAAACTACCTCTAAAATGTTTCCTTCCTCATCCCTCTTCAATTAGAATAATTATCATATATTTGTTTCGCCTTAACAGGTAGTAAGACGCGGTGATTAGAAAAATGTATTCTACTGAGTCAATGAGAGCGGAACTATTAGCAATTATACCTAAACAATTGATAAGAGGGTTTGAAACTTTGTTTATATTATTCAAACTATTATATTTAATGAAATATAGTTTAAAATATTTCAAATCAGGACAAACATTCTTTGATAAATTACACAACATAATGAGATAAGGTGGGCTTAGAGATGTTCGAATACCATTCTCTATCCATCCTTCCTGACAAAGAAAAATAGTTGAAAAATAACGTTTACGTATCACCATCAGTATTTCATAATATTCCACGTGGAATAAACGTCAAGCTCATCAAATCTGGCTTATCAGCGACAGGGAGACCAGTGTACAAATCGCGTTGTTGTGTACTGTTTGGTAAAATAGTTTGCTTAAATGTTTTCGCACTTTCTCTCCACACAAATGTGTGTATCTATCTTTATCATTCCAACCTCACTAATGTAATTAAAATGTAGATATCCTGGACAGGTGGTAAAATGTGAAATAAAAACCCGAAAACTTCTTAAGAAAATGTGTTGGAGATTTCCCTGATTTTTGTATATGATCCCTGACTATGAAAGCTAAAAACTGTAAATACTTGACCAAAACCTTTATCTTCTGATTAAAATAGCTATATATGTTCGATAATATAATTAGTTAGTTGATTATTAGTATGTCATTGTGTCAAAATAAGTAATAAATAATATTATGTGTCTGGGCTACATCATACGTAGCCCGGTAGTGAAAATATTAGCCAGTACTAATGAACCGTTGCCCAGGAGACGTCCAAATCGTACATCCTTTCCGTGGAGGCTCTTTCCATGTCCCAATGAGATGAGATGATGCTGATAGTGAGTTTGAGGGTGTGGGAACCAGTGGAAACACTTAAATCTAACTCACCTAATTAACCAACGGGAATTGAACCTGGGACCCCTAGAGTTGTAGACAGGTGCACTGAACATTACCCCACGGGGCCGGTTGTCAAAATAAGCTATAACCTACTAAATAATCTCATAAAAACTATTTTTTTAGAACCTCGTTTCACTACCTGTTCAGGTATATACGCATATGTACTAATTACGCTAGTGAGATAGGGATGAGAAAGGTTTAATTTAGAGGAAATGTATCCGCATTTGAATATAGGCCAAGGTGAAATCCATTTGGGGGAAAACAACCCTCAATAAACCCGACCAGGATTCTAAACCCGATCTCCCTATCATCGGCAGTATAGTCTAACATGGGATTGACGCCTTGGAACATGCGGCCACCGACTTGGGTTAGCTAGGGCAGTAGGATAATAGTCGAGCTCTCGTTTTTTTAAACCCCCTCCACCCCCTAGAAACGTAAACACCTGGTCTCCGAGGAACTATTTACCTACGTCGAGTGGACACTGTTTATGAGCTACCAGTGATGCGAGGGACAAGCTAGTGGCCACGTGTCCGACCGGAAGTCCTCCTACCACACCCCGAGACACGTGAATCATGACACGCGACAACGGAACTAGTATCACAATAAAAATCAGGAGAGGTCGCTCTACAAATCATCACAAGGACAAGGTGATCTAACTTAAAAAGTACAACTTCCATAAAAAGGGCCTTTTAAAACACATACGAACACATTTTCAGGACGTTCAATAATGATAACACTTTACTGTATTATTGGTGTTATTTCATAGTCATTGATTAAATATATAAAGAGTAACAATTGCAGATCACGTTATTTGACGTATGAACACGTGAAAACAGATCAATTAGCTTTTCTAACTGTCATATAAGGTTATATCTATGAAAATATAAATGCAGGTTTGTTATTATTTTTTCGCCACGTCTCACTAACCGTTTGGGTTGTACGTGTATTTATATATGTATAAACATATATTAATAACGCTTATACTCACGTAATTTATACTTATACGCACGTTAAATACCTCAAATAAAATTTAAAAAAAATGCATTCATGACGGTCAAGGACCAAATCATAGCCTTCATTTTAAACTACAAAGAATTATCTGTGTGATTCTATATATGATTTTAAACGCTGACCTTCCAAACCCCCTTTCCCCTCGGGGTGATAATTCCATACACTTCATAAGGCCCACTACTCCAGTTTATGCACCGTATGAATAATGGAATCGACGAGTTTTCAACAGTGATAATGCAAACTGTATAATCTGCCAATTTCGTTAATGCGTTCAATTTGACAAACCGCAGATCCAGAATGTTCATCGCGAGAGCCCCCCCCCCATGCCCCCCTCCGGTTGGCAAACCAGCATGGGGCAGTAATGCACTGGACCTAGATGGTAGAAGAAGAAGGGAGATAACTCCGCTTAAGGTCATTCAACCATCATAATTTTGTTACACAATTTTAACAAGTGTCAAATTGTAAACTATAAATAGTGATTCAATGATTTCAAATCATTAAAGTTCAAGAGCTATGTATACGGGTTCGAACTTGCTATTTTATGCTTTTTGCGTAGCATTGTTAACTACTAATTAATGTACTGGGCTGGACTTTGGTATAACTAGACATTCATATGAATAATTGTACACAATTAAATATTTACAATTTTAATAATATAAGTATTTCAATTAAATATTTACACTATCAATATTATTATTGCTAATATTATAAATATTTCATTCTGTAACCTCATATGAATGTCTAGAAACACGAAATTTTAGCCACATACATACATTTACATTATCAATGGTAAGGGTGACCAGGTGGTCTAGGGGTAAGGTGTCAGACTTCTGTTCTGAGGGTCCGGGGTTCAATCCTCTGTCCCGGCACAGATTTATCTGATTCCCAAACCCTTCCTTCACCTCTGATAAGATGTGTATTAATCACAACTTGTGAATGTGAGTAATGCCAGGCCTCCACCGTGGTTCGGATTCCACGTTAAACTGTAGGTCCTCTAATCACCCTACCATTACACATTAGCGTAAGTGCGTATAACCCGAACGGGTAGTAAGACGCGGTGCTAATAATAATAATAATATCAATGGTAGGCAATAAGCATACAATAACAAGTTTGGCCCCTTATTGTCATCAACTATAATTATTTTAGATGATTGAATCACTGTTTTTAGCTTATAATTATACACTTGTTAAAATTGTTCAGTAAAATGTTGATGGTCGCATGACCTTAAACGGGAGGGACAAGGGAAGGGAAGTAGGCCCTGTCAAGGGATTTCATTGCACGTCCGGTTGATTTCCAGAGGCAACGAGAAACGCTAATGCACCGGCATCTATGCTTTATTACATCTGAAAGTGTAGAGCCTAAACGATACTAGATACACTCATCCTTCTAGCTCCCTTCCAGAGACCAGGGTTGTGGTTTCATGGGATACACAGATCAGAGGGCGTTTAGGAAACTACTAAGATTCTTCAAATAACTTATTATTACAAAAGGCTTTAGAAACTTCACACACACAAAAAAAACTTATGCTATTTACTAAAATATTTGTTTTTACTTTTAAATGTATGTACTTTTCAAATACAGGGAAACCCCATTTTTCTGATATTTCAGATAGGTGATACAAACCCTATTTTCAGAAAATTGAAAAAAAAAATATCTAACTATACTAAATATATTTTGGCTATATCAAACTCAAAGCTAGAAACTAATTGTGAGAAACTGTGATCATACAAGTTTTTTTTTCATTTAGCACCGCGTCTTACTACCCGTTCGGGTTATACGCTTAAGTACTAACTTCGCTAATGGGCTAGGAGTTGGGAAGGTTGAATATAGAGGAAGTGAACCCGTATTTGCATGGAGGGAGAGTGGAAAACCATTTAGGAAAAACCACCCCCAGTTCATCCGACCGAGATTCTAACCTCGATGTCCCCGTCCTCGGTGGTCTGACTCAACACGACTAGCGCGTTAGCTAACTACGCCACCGAGGTGGATCATACAAGTTTAATATTTATAATTTGTAATTTATTCAACTAGAAATAATTACAGTAGGACCTATTATGTGCGATACATCAGTTAAATTAATGTATATTTTTCAGGCGCACGGTAACATGCACCCACACCCTTCCATTTTCACCCACTGAATCCAAATGTATGCTAAGCTGAACAAGTTTACGTTCACGAATGGTCTAAGGCAGGGGGGGGGTCTTCAACTTTTTAAGGTCCAAGGGCCAATTTTCTGTCTCTCGTTGACTCGCGGGCCGCAATACCGTACCGACAATATTAGGATTGAATACGTCTTAATATATATATATATATTTTTTTGGCATCCCGAGTGTCAGCTGTGATGAGTGAACGCGAACACTCCCGACTACGTTCGAACGCACCCGAAATAATACTCTACCTTGTCTACCAGATTAGTCATTTGCCGGTCCCAAGGTAGATTTGTTTAAAAATGTAATACTTTTCTTCACGTAAAAAGCAAAAATAGTTGATAAACTAACTTAAAAAACGAATTTATGCTATTATTTTATTATGTACAAGGGTTTAAGACCCCTGATTTAGATCATCCGGACACTGAAGCGTTTCGTTAACTGTTGTCTGAAACCTTAGCTCAGTCGGTAACATGTTTGTTTACTTTGACATTGGTGCTTCCCCTTTCACAGTGATGAATTAATGGACGGGGATTTGGATGCTGTGTCCATTATACATATAATTAATGGCTGCGGGTATAGGTGGTGTGCACATTAAATATATATATATATATATACTGATGCTATATATATATATATATATATATATATATATAGCATCAGTATAAATGTTATTTTAACTGTCCAGATGCGATCTAAGCAGTTTTCGAACATTTGTCACGGGCATCGTGGAATTTGATCATTACTTTTTATCTTGGTTTAAAAAGTTTATGTTCGAACACCACAATGCTCATGAAAAATATTTAATAATAATATAAATAGTAATTGAGATTAATATGTGTATATTATGAAATTATTATAATGGACACAGCACCCAGACCCCCTGCCACTAGTTCATATATATATATATATAT
>CABFWO010000134.1:455523-473426 GCA_902155825.1 Timema genevievae | reverse complement strand
TATATATATATATATATATATAATCAACACGTTAAGGAAGGTTGAATTTGAGTAAGTGTACCCACATTTACGTGGAGAGAGCATGGAAAACTATTATAGAAAATACACCCTCAGTAAACCTGACTGGTATCGAACCACACCATCTCCCCATCATCGATTGTTTATTCTATTGCAAGAGTAACGCCTTGGATTCAAACCATGCGCCCACTGGAATGGGTGTGTCTGTTATTATAGATATAAATCAGTTTATAGGTGGTATGCTGTTATAATCAAGTGGTTCAGAAACTGCACATTGATTTTTTTTCCCCCAACTAACTGTTATGATAATATTGCTCTGAGGGAGGTTCCAGATAGCAATATTGCCTTCTAATGTCAGTGTTTGACATCATAATAACGCCAATTCCCTCCTTACAGCCTCATATTTGTTCCTACCATGAGTGTGTGTATGTGTGTGTGAATATTGGTGTGTGAGGGGATTCTATATGTCGTGCTCAGGGAATAGCTAGTCTTGTGAAGATGTATGTATCCCCAATCTTGTATGCACTACAGCTTCTTACTCCCCCCTTTTACACCCTCCCTCTACGCCCCTTCTTCCCCTTTAACTTGTCATATCAATAACCATAGAGTGTCTGGGCGGGCCGGATAGAGTATGAGGGGCGCAGATTTGCATAATACGTCAAGCACTTCTAGCAGACTTTACCTTGGGGGAAGCGTCGTGCATGTCACAAATCATCTTTCAAGAGTTTTTTTCTCTGTGTGTGGAGTGATCAATAGTTTATCCTGAAATATACAAGCTTCTGGTAAAATGGTAAACATATTCTATTTCTGAGTGAGCATCTAAGGTGGGAGTGTAAGGAAAGCGAGATAAGGGTGGTATTTTTGAAGTTGTTAAATCAAAACTTTTTTTAATTAAAAGAAATAAAATATTTATCCAGTAGAAACATAGAGTTTAATTTTATTCACATGGTGACCTCAACATTTCTTTAATATCTGTCAACGATGTCCTGGAATTTAATGACAACTTTTTCTCTACACTTTTAAATTTATTTCATAAAATTATACTATGCTCATGTTAGATATTCAATAGCTGTTGATATCACCATGTGAAGAAAATTAAACTCTATGTTTCTACCGAAGCAATTTTTTATTTATTTTGGTCAAAAAAAGTGTTAGGATAAAAACTGCAAAAATACTTATCTTTCCTAGAGTTGCCTACACTTCCACCTTAAGACCCATTGAGTACATTAAAATCGACGCCTGTAGCAAATCTTTCTTGATTCAATGGTAGGTAGAGTGTGATTTTGCAGGAAATTATAAATTGAAGTGAGTGTGGTTTTGCAGGAAATTATAAATTAAAGTGAGTGTGATTTGTTAAATCAAGATTATGTTGACTATTAAATGGGGCTGTGATGTGAGAGTTAACTAGATAATAACCATGACATTTTATTAATAATCCACTAAAAAGTGAATTAATATCGTTACAAAAAATTTAATTAGCTTTTATAGATTCATGTTTATTAAACATGTTTATTTACACGTATATATGCCTGTATCAACCACTGGGTTTAAAAAATAGCACAGCTGTTCATAATTGTTGTTCATGACTAATGCAATACTAAAAATATAAATTAAATTAAATAAGACATACTTAGCCTAGTAGGTTTAAACAAATGTTTTATTTAAAACATTTTCCATAAATAGTAAACTTACTACTTACAAATACATGTCTAAGAGCAGAGTTTTTAACAGAAAATTTATATAAATTAAATTTAGTATAATATAGACTATACAAAATTTTATATGATTATTTAGCCTATTTGGCTTATTTAAAGAAGCTTAAATATTATTAAATATATCTAAATCCTTTTTATGCTAAATATAATGATTCATATTAAATTGTGTGTACATATTTGAATTGTATGCGCATGCTCTTGTAATTTATTAATAAAACTTTACGTTGCACAACTTACACATAACACCCATTAAATTAAACTTCCACTAAAGACAAGGGATATTCATATCTCAAGGTAAAAAAATTATACAGTTATAGGAGTGACCAAAAAAGTATTTCCACATGATGAATTTGGGATCTGCGACGCTAATCAATGACGGCGTTACGAAACATAAAAGTTGGCCACTGTACGCACCTGGAGTGTAATCACTCTTCAATGCAGAACAAGTGGAGTGTGATGTAAATTATAACTATTAATAGGCGTTGATTGCTTGACAACAGGTACCCATAAATAATTGTTGATTTTTTTTAAATATAACTAGCTGTTGGCCCTGTTGCTTTGAGTCTTGTGAATTTGATGCCTATCCCCAAGGTGCATACACCACCAAAATTTGGCGTCGTTGAACCCAGATCCATTAAGTGGTAACATTTGTCTTGTCGCCCCTTACAGCATGTATAATATTTTACCTGGAGATGTGAATATCCCTATATATAATTATGTATTTCTATTTTTCAGGTTCAAAACCCAAGTCAAGGCGCTTAGGACTGCACTTCAATTGAAATTTCGAAACACTCATTCTACCTCTATTTTGCACCAGTTTAGAACCAATAAACTTTGACTAGACCTTGTTTCGAGCCATCCAGTTCTTCAAATATGTCTTAGAGGCAAATTAGGATGTATAATTTTATCGTTCTTGTTTAAATTTGATTGGTTTAAAATGTATGCCCTCAGTTTTAAAGATAAGTAGTTATTTAAAGAAAAATTAACACACATATCTATTGAAACTGAATTGATTTGTAGGTAATACTATTTTTTTTAAGGTAAGCACGCACGGGGTTAGAAGTATCGTCACCCGTTTCAGTGACCGAATGGTCTATGGCATCACTCTCGTGTTAGACTGGCCTCCTGAAAATGGCGATATCGAGGTTCAAATCTCAGTCGAATCTACTGAGGGTGGTCTTTCCTCAATTGTTTCCCACTCTCCTTCAACACAAATTCATGTAGAATACCTATGAAATGCTTCCCTCCTCATCCCTACCACATTAGTGTAATTATCATATATGCGTACAACCTGAATAGGTAGGTAGTATGACATGTTGATCAAAAAAAGTATCGTTTTCTTATGGTTTGGTCTGGCAATGATGGGAATGTTGGGGATTTATTCCCGACAAGGGTTAATGAAGTGATTTTTTCCTAAAAGGTTTCTCGCTTTTCTTTCACATAGATGCAGGTACAAGTCTTCTAAATTATATATCTTCCTCATCCTTATTTAATTATTGTAAATTTATGAATAGCCATGGAAGGTATTAAGACGTTCAAAAAGTACCCAAAAAAATACAACCCGCTATTTTTAATATTTAAAGCTATTGGTGCTAGGTTGGAAACTCGTATAGAGACATACCTACATAAAGTGAGATGGAAGGTGACGAGAGTTTAAGATCAGCATTTTTTCAATTTTTTATATTTTTTAAAACTCATTAAATTAATTAAAATAATACTTCAGTAGATACGTTTAATTTAATTGGCTGCTTATAATATTCTTAAAAGTTTTTGAATATCTTTAGTGACCATATTGACATATGAAAATAATTTTTTTAAATTATGAGAAAAAGTATTTTTTAAATTATGCTATGCCCACGACAGACTAAAGTATTTACTGAAGAAATATTTTATTTAGTTTGTATAAAAAATATTTTTGTATTAAAATTAAAAAAAATCATTAAGAACTTTAATCAAGCTCTCTTCCCCTTAATTTTTTTAAGAAGGTAAAAATCTTCACACTGATACATTTCTTATAGAAATTACATTCAGACACTTCAAAAACGAAATAAATAATCATCAAATAACTTGATATACTATGTTTGGACCTAAAACACAAATTACTCAATTTATTTGAGGCATTCTAGATCGAGTCTTCCATCTAACACCTTCATTTTAATCACAAAATTGTGAACATTTTCCTAATACTTTACTGAAATAAGATAATTTACTTTTCTGAATATATAAACAAATATATTTATTATTTATTCAAATTAAAATGTAATATATTGTATGGTTGGGTTATTTCAACTTAACTTTGACGTAAATCCAATTTTAAAATAAAATACTTGATATTTATAATGCGAGACAACGCATGACGTCTACAACGCACTTAAATGCCCCAAAAGGCTTCTTCCGTTGAAATAGTATGGAAAGGGACACGAATTAAGATGGATATTTTTGTGGTTTTTATGACAACGAAAAGTTGGCCAAATTAAATAAAATAATATTACATTAGATATATTTGGTTTAATTCTCTACCCATTGTAATATCAATCATTTATATAAATATCTGGCATGAGTTTGACCTGGATTTTAAACCTCAACTAAAAGTTTTTGTTCAAATGCCATTATGCAAATGACAAATATTCAATAATAGTTGAGATAACTATGTGTAGCATCTATCTGAAGGATAAACACACCCATGCTACTAGATCAGAATCCAATCTACAGATGTCTCTTCTCACGCATATATCTCTTACTGCCTTGGCATCGAAGGCTTGGAATAAATTGGATAACTGACTCACCACCTGACATCCAAAATTGTGGTCACACAATATATCTTGTCAAACCAGTTAAGCTGAGTTGATGAGACTTGAACAGTTAATGAGCTCTGTAAATGAGCATGAACATTGTTTTCTAATTATTTAAATTTCCCTTCAATTTTTTATTTATTTACCATCACTATTAAGACATGTTCGTATTTCAATAAATGTAATATTATATATTGTGTTTAAACTCTGGTTAAGTGGAAGAGAAAGCTAACGCCTTAACTTCGCTAGATAAATAAAGGCTATTATTATTACTATTATCATAATCATCATCATCATCATTATTACCAAGCTAAATATATATACTGGAGATATATATATACTAGATATATATATATTAGATATATATACATATATATATATGTAAGCAGTGGCTTTATTTTACAATCATTTTGTTTGCATCACCATGGAAACCCTGTCTTGTGTGTAAATATAATATATCGTTAAATAAAATATTTATCTACTAGCAATCCCGCACGGAACTGCCCGTGACCCACTGTGGTATAAGAATTATATAAGCCCCCCGCACTGCCCGTGACCCACTGTGGTATAAGAATTATATAAGCCCCCCGCGCTGCCCGTGACCCACTGTGGTATAAGAATTATATAAGCCCCCCGCGCTGCCCGTGACCCACTGTGGTATAAGAATTATATAAGCCCCCCGCGCTGCCCGTGACCCACTGTGGTATAAGAATTATATAAGCCCCCCGCGCTGCNCCCAATGGTGCAGGATTTCAAATTTGAAACGTTATCTCTGAAACTTAATTATAAACCAGATTAAAAATATTTTCTTCAAAATTTATTAAATATAGCCTAATTAAAAATTTAAAAATCCGGCCTCGAGGTACATTTGGACCCCCTTCCGTCCACCTATGTTAAAAATTTCAGATCTCTGCATGCCGTAGATTTGACTGGGCATTGCACACACACACACACACACAAACACACACAGACAAACACTTCCTTTATTATTATAAATAGTTAGAAATAATAAAGACTCAATTCTTACTCAAGTGTTAGGGTGGAACAAATATATATATATAGTATATATATATAGTATATATATATAGTATATATATAATATATATATATATATATATAGATAGAGAGAGAGAGAGAGTTGGGAAAGGAGTTGTTTTAAATTTCTCATCGTGGTGTGGAGGATAAATAAATACGTTTTGCTTAGATGATTGAACACTAAAATCCTATACTCTATGGCAAGTTGATAGTATTTGACGACAAAATTTTAACTACAGACTCAAGGAAGCCTTATTCTATAGAGTCTTTTCCCAGTAAAAAGTTTTGAATACATTTTAGAGAGATAATCTGTAGCCGTTGCTACAACTTTACACTAGTTTTATTTATTTTGGCCAGAAAAGTTTCTTCTTCTTATTATTATTGTTATTATTAGGTATCTTATCTTATTACGTGTCCATTTTTTTTGTCAGTAAACTTAGACCGCCAATGTGCCCTGGCCTCTGCCTCCTCCTTCAGCTCCCTGCATTTTCTTCTTTCCTTAAAATCATTCAATATTTAAATCCTCCTTTTATTAAGCTTCTCTGTTCCTCATCCTTTCCTTCTATAACTTCGTGTAGAAGACAGTTCCTCCTAATGATGTGTCCGATCCAGTTTGCTTTGTACCGAAGAATCACATCCAAAATGGTTCTTTTCTTACACACTCTTCTTAGGACTTCTTAATTTGTTATCCTATCTGTCCACTAGATCTGATCAAGTCTTCTCCAGCACCACATTTCAAAGCTGTCCAAGTATTTCTTTTCCATATTTCTAAGAGTTTATTATAAACTCTAAAAATACTTACTCTAACCCACATTCCCTCCAACCCCACATTAACAAGAAGCCACAAATGTAGGAAAATAAGAAAATAAGTTCTAACAGTTTGTAACAACAATCTTCTAAACTTTTACCAATTTTACTTGTATCACTCTTCCTCCGCGAATCAGGCAACGTGCTCCCATTGCAGTTTGTTATTTGCGGGAATAGACACCAATGATTTCCATGTGGAGATGTTCACCGACTGCCGTAAAGCCAAATTTCATTACAGGCTTTTCTGATGTGTTCCTTTGAACGCCCCTTTGCCCCTCCTTTTTTTCTTTCTAGCCTACCTCTCTTTCCCCCAATCTTTTCTGTGTTCTCCTTCCTTTCATATTTTCTCCGACAAAATGATAAGGAGATGGAAGGTTTATGCTCGATTAAGATTGTTACTACTACACTGGTTTGTTAGAGTTCAATTTTCAAAGGAAGAACCTAATCTGAGAGCTAAAAGAGCTACTAGATCTTCTTTCACGTACTCATATGATAGGTAGTTATTATCAGTACCTTTAAAATAACAATAATAATAAGATACAAAAATTTCAATGTTCCCCACATAAAAGTGTTTTTAAGCTTTTTTTTTTATGAAAATAGGACTGTACAAAAGCTACGTATGATTCTACTCACATACTTCCTTCACCTTTCTTAAGGAGGATGTGTGAAAATATTTATAGTCATTTTAATATACATAAAACTAGCAGTGTTCTATAAAAAATTGTAATATAAATGTGAAATAATAGTAATAGTAATAATAATAATAATAATAATAATAATAATAATAATAAGATATCAGTCTCGTGTATAGTCTGATTTGCAGGTGACATGGAGTACACTTATTAAATTCCGATTGGGTGTTTTTTTGTTTGTTCTTAGTACCGCGTCTTACTACCTGTTCAGGCTATAAGCATATGTGACAATTACGCTAATGAAGTGGATATGAGGAAGGTTGAATTTAGAGGAAGTGTAGCAGCATTCGCGTAGAGTAAGAGTGGAAAACAATTCTAGAATAAAAACTCACTACACCCAATTGGAATTCCCTGTAATCATCAGTCTAGTCTAACATGATAGTGACACCTTAGACCATGCGGCCATCGAAGCATGTCCAAATTGGTTGTAATTAGAAGGTTTTTTTTCCTAAATGGTTACCCATAGTTTCTCCGTGTAGGTTGAGTTGAGTATACTTTAAAATGATACCCTTTTCAACCGCAGTGGGAATATTTTATTATTCCGGATGAGTGGAACGACAACAATTTAAATCTACACAATTAATTCCACAACAAGTTGTATTTGATGTATTCCTTTAAAATAACAGATTTAAAATGTTATTTCAATATACATAGCTTTTCACCTTATGTTACAGGGATTTTTTTTAGTAAATATTCGTCAAAAAGTATTTTTTTTAAATTGGTTTGTTTTTTACCACTCTCACTGGATGATGAACGTAATCTCCAACATGCCAAAATCAAATTCTGTCGGGGAAAAAGTTTAATTGACCAAGAGAAACGAGGTTCTGCTTTAACTTGACCATTTGGAATTTCATCTCTCTTGTATGTTCACCTATTTTTTCCTTGATATCTATCAAATGCGTTAACTAGACATAGCTAGGATAATCAAGTCTCGTAGATTACGGTGTGCAGGACATGTAGAACGAATGGAAGATTCTAGAACCTTGTCCAGGGTACTGACTGACAAACCCAATGGGAATAGACCATTGGGAAGATATAGACGCAGATGGGAAGATAACATTAGAATGGAACTGAAAGAAATGGGGTGTAATGAGGTGGACTGGCTAGAACTTTCTCAAGATAGAGATAGTCTGTAATGAGGTGGACTGAATAAAACTAGCTCAAGATAGAGATAGACTGTAATGAGGTGGACTGACTAGAATTATCTCAAGATAGAGATAGGCTGTAATGAGGTGGACTGAATAAAACTAGCTCAAGATAGAGATAGTCTGTAATGAGGTGGACTGGATAAAACTAGCTCAAGATAGAGATAGGCTGTAATGAGGTGGACTGGCTAGAATTATCTCAAGATAGAGATAGGCTGTAATGAGGTGGACTGAATAAAACTAGCTCGAGATAGAGATAGACTGTAATGAGGTGGACTGGCTAGAACTTGCTCAAGATAGAGATTGGTTGTAATGAGGTGGACTGAATAAAACTAGCTCAAGATAGAGATAGACTGTAATGAGGTGGACTGACTAGAATTATCTCAAGATAGAGATAGGCTGTAATGAGGTGGACTGAATAAAACTAGCTCAAGATAGAGATAGTCTGTAATGAGGTGGACTGAATAAAACTAGCTCAAGATAGAGATAGTCTGTAATGAGGTGGACTGGATAAAACTAGCTCGAGATAGAGATAGGCTGTAATGAGGTGGACTGGCTAGAACTTGCTCAAGATAGAGATTGGTTGTAATGAGGTGGACTAGATAGAACTAGCTCAATATAGGGATAGGGTATAATGAGGTGGACTGGATATAACTTGCTCAATATAGGGATAGGATATAATGAGATGGACTGGATATAACTTGCTCAAGCTAGAGATAGGGTGTAATGAGGTGGACTGGATAAAACTAGCTCAAGATAAAGATAGGGTGTAATAAGGTGGATTGAATAGAGCTTGCTCAAGATAGAGATAGGGTGCAATGAGGTGGACTGGATATAACTATCTTAAGATAGGGATAGGTGGCGTACTTTTGTAAGTACAACAATGAACTTTATAGCTCCTAATAGCATAGTTAAAGTAACGAAAATTATTAGTAAGCCAATCAATAAGTTTTAATTAGAGACATGACTGAACTGGTTCTAGTATAGATATGTTATTTTAAGGCAGATCGGGGTGATGCATTGTTTTATATTAAAAGAAACGTTAAATTGGTGGGAGAGAAGAATTATCATTTGGGAAATTTTATTGAGTTTTTTAAGTTTGAAAGAGTAATAAAAATGGAATCAAAATAATCAATCGCAACTCAATTCGCTTGAATTAGCTCTAATTTGGTGGTTCATCTATTATATGTGTAGTAATATTAAAGTGTACTCATTATTTTCTGAATATTTTTATATAAACATTTGCTTGAAAATAGCGTAGATTATTTATGCAGTAAACAATTGTATACTGTAGATATATTGATATAAACTTAAATTAATCCTAGTAAATATAATACTAATAGGATATACTATTTAATTATTATTGTTTTACAATATATAATCCCAATTTAGCTATAAAAGCAATATTTCAATTTCACCGTAAAAATAATTGATTTTATACATTTGGTGTAAAAGGGATAACATTTACTTTATGAACAATTATAAAAATCATTACAATTATTATAAATTAATTGAATATAAGACTGATTAATTTTTTCCAAACATTAGTGGAAATCAAGTTCCTGAAATATTACAGATAATAAAATCCTGGTGTTTTAATTTCACAGTCTCCCAGCTTATTATATTAATAACATAATTTAAGTTTAAAACTTATTACTGTAAATGACTAAATATTCAGTAGCATGTCCGGAAGGTAAACTCTTCCTCCAAGCCCAAACTTAATTTTAAATAATGTTATTAATTAGAAAAAAATGGAACTCATAGTTTTTAAATATTAAGTATTCAAAGTAAATTTAAAAGATATTAAATGGTAAATAAAGTTGCTATCCGACATAAAAGCTATTGGAGCGAAAATGTGTAATCTTTGTTCTATGCGTATCTTCTTCAACATCCTAATAATATTTTATTATTGTACTTTACTCAATAATAACCAAGAATTTGAATAATCTTTACTCGTTTTTCAAAATGTACTGCTTTCAATTAGTTTATAGTAATTATTAGAGTATTTAGGTTGAGAAATATAGTATAAAAAATATTTAAGAGTAATTTACTGAGAGCTGATATTTTTAAATTTCGTTTTTAATTAAAATAAACATACCTTCTCCTATGTATATTATAGATAAGCTTTTCTCTAAGAAAATCTGTTATTAGTTAACTACCACTATATAATTTTTCCTAAGCAATATCAGTATTTTTATAAATGTATGAAACACTCTTCAACTTACCAAATTGTTATAACCATTTAACAACTTTTTTTAATTAGTACAATACCTTTAATGTTAGGACAAGAAATAAAATAATGATTTAGCCCTGAGGTATGACCATATACCATCAAAATGATAAGTTTAAACTAAATACATCTGACCTCTACGGCTTTATCCCCGAGTACAGATAGATAGACATACAGAACTATAAGACCTGCCTATTTTCTTTTTTATTTAGGGATCAGATAAAACGTCAAGATTAATCATAATCTGGAAGTTTAAATTGGTCACGATTACATTATTTCTTTATATGATAAATTAAATATTAAAATAGAATCATCACCTTGCGACCAAAAAAATAAGTATCTATATTCACTATTTAATCCATGCCACGTGTAAAAAAAGTATTAAAAAATAAGAATGATATGTAAAGATTTTAGCGTTGAGTGGATACTGAAACGGAGTGAGAAGAGAATTTAACAAGAAACAGAAGTTTGAAAAGAGATCGGTAAACAAATGAAGTTCGGGTGCAATTTGGCTGGCCACAGTGTCGAGCCGGTCCAAGTGGTAGAAGTGAAGAAGTATCTATGTGACGTCACAAGTATCTCACATCTCACGCTCTCCTCGACCGGAGTCTTGGCCTTGAATTAGTCTTAGAGCCGTGTGTAACTGTCAGACCAAATGTGGATTTATTTTCTCTATATTAGATTACATAAACCGAGACGCGTTACGGAGGAAGGCAGAAGCTATTGCAAAAAAAAAGGGGGGGGGGAGGAAAGCGGGGGATAGACTTTCCTTTACTCCCTCAAACCCTACCTCACCCCATCTATCCCATAACTCGTTCGGTTCAGTATCCTCGACCCCTATTCCACCCCTCAACCCCTCGCCCACCAATTCCGGAGGCCTTGACTCCGGGAGCCAATAAATACTCCGGCAAGCAAGTAAAGCAGCAGGAAGGGATAGCTTCTCTTCTCCCTTGGACCAAAGAGGGAGAGTTAGAAGCGCTGGAGTTATATTAGGAGCCGTTCTTTCCTTCTCTTTCTATCTCGGCGGTGTTGCCTGCTCTGCGGATAACGCTACCTGGCGCGAACTCTGGACCTCCATAAGAACAGATTTTTCAACTACCTCTAATTGAACATATGAATGGTACAGAAGAAAAGGTTGGGTAGTCCCATTCTAACTCAAATTGAGTTAGTGCTTTAATTTGTTAGACAATCATGAGAAATTGAAAACTTTTTGATGCACCGTAGGTTATTGTTAACTAGCAATCCCGCATGGCACTGCCCGTGACCAGCCACTGTGGTATAAGAATTATATAAGTCCTTCCCCTTCCCTCCCTACATGCTGCCCGTGACCCACTGTGGTACAAGAATGATATAAAGCCTCCCCCCCCCACCCTCATGATGCCCAATTTCATTTTGAAACGTTATATAAAATGTGTTAAAATAGGTTTAATTAAAAAGCTAATTAAAAATTTTAAAATCTGGCTTCGAGGTGCATTTGAACCCCCTTCCATCCACCTATGCTAAAAATTTCAAATCTCTGCTTGCCGTAGATTTGGCTGGGCATCGCACACAAACAAACAAACAAACACACACAGACAAACACTTCCTTTTATTACTATAGAAAGAGATCTATGTCATATTTAAATCAATTTAAAAAAATGTATTATATTAGTTGGGGTCATTATGGGGTTTGAAAGTTGCTGTACTGGACCCTGTACCATTCATATCAAATTAAAACAAAATTATCTGCATCAGTAGGCGCGCAACAAAAGTCAGGATCATTTATTCTGGATTTCCGGTGATGAGGAAGTCGGTGTTTGAATCTCATCTGATTGCACTGAGGGTAGTTTTTACTAAATGGCTATCCACTTTCCCAAACCGCAAGTGCGTTCACATTTTCTATACATTATAACTTATTTACACCTACCATATTAGCGTAATTTAAATACGTATACTCTATACGGGTGATAAGATGCAGTGTAAAAAAAGAGTAGTTACGTGGCAACCCATTCTTTGCTCGATTTAGTTTCAAAGAAGTTTTGTTTTCTAGCACCGCGTCTTAGTACTCGTTTGGGTTATATGCACTATTTACTCTAGTGGTTTTAGGGACTAGGAAGGTTATATTTAGAGGAAGTGTACACGCGTTTGCGTGAAGGGAGAGTGGAAAACAATTTTGGTAAAAATCTCAGTACACCCAACCGAGATTAGAACCTTGATCTCCTCGCCATCGGCAGCCTAGTCAACTGTGAGACTCGCGCGTTAGACTAAAGGGCCACCGAAAAGGGTTTGAAGTTTTCTTACTTTAAATTTAATATTGCTTGGTTCGATGACAAGTTGTGTCTAAACGAATTAATTATTTTTAAATATATATCTATTTTCTTACACATGAGTATTTGCAGCAACAAGGCTGTGTGTTGTTGTACTACGTTGTTTCTGACACCATGTCCTACCACCCGTTCCGGAAATGTGCAGTGTTTTAAGTTAAGCTCATTATTATGTGATAGTGCTTAAGTGCTTGAGTAAAATACTCTATGATAAAAATGATACAAGCAAACATGTTTGGAGAAAAGGGACACAATTAGTCCTGTTTGATATTTCTCTGTGAAAGATCGCCCTTCGGTGAATTATATTGTTAGGTGTATATGTCATACTACCCTCTTTTATGTGTAGCTTTATATTCGAATATACGTGTTTATGTTGAGACAAATTTATAGTTTTAGGTCGAGTTAATATTTTACGTGTTCTAAGATTATACGCTTGTACATGAAAATTAATAATAATTACAAATAAAATTGAACCTAGATTTTTAGAGTATTTTACGACTATAGGAATTATCGCTGGTTTTTAAAGAATGTAAAACTCAGTTTGTACTAACAATCGTCTAACCGGTTGTTCTCTATGGTTGTGAAACATGGTGTATTTACCTTAGACGAAGAATAGAAATTTAGGGTGCCCGAAAACAAGGAAGATATTTGGTCCTAAAAGGGATGAAAATACTGGGGAGGTGAGGACGTTACATAATGATGAGTTGCACATCTTGTAATCATCATAAGACATTGTTAAGGTATTCTGAAAACTGAAGAATTACACCGGGACACGGGAATCGAACCCGGGACCTTTCACTTAGTACGCCAATGCTCTACCACTGAGCTATCCAGGAGTCGTCCCGTGTGGTAGTTGGCTTATAACTGTACGGATACATATATATGTATCCGTACAGTTATAATAATATATGTATATATGTGTGTATACGGGACAACTCCTGGATAGCTCAGTGGTAGAGCATTGGCGTACTAAGCCAAAGGTCCCGGGTTCCATTCCCGTGTCCAAGTTTCATTTTTCAATTTTCAGAATATGATATCTAGATGGTGAATTCCTTTCTAAAATTAATAATAGCTTCGGCTATTTGATTCTTAATTGTTAAGGTAGTCAAATCTCGCATATTACGGTGGGCAGGACATTATGCGTGAATGGAAGAATCTAGAACCATATTCAGGGTATTGGGTAGCAAATCCTGTGATAAAAGACCATTGGGAAGACCTAGACGCAGATGGGAGGATAACATTAGAATGAACCTGAAAGAGATAGGGTGTAATGAGGTGGGCTGGATAGAGCTAGCTTAAGATAAGGATAGGTGGCATACTTTTGTGAGTGTGGCAATGGACTTTTGAGCTACTAATTCCATAGAGTAAGTAAGGTATTATTAAAACTACGACTTAAGCTGAGGTCAACTTTAACACACACACATTCAAATATAGACCTATATATATGAATTAAAACGTTGACCCCTAGGCCACAGGCAGTGGCAAGTCAAGTTATTGATTTTCCTTGTAATTCAAAATCAGATTTACTATGAATTTAAACCTTTATTTTTGTCCTTTACTTTTAACATCACTTCTCTAAGGTACAGTACATTTTTCAGAAACAGTTATATAATTTACTAGATGTACTTTCACGTATTCATCGTTTGTGCCATGTAATCTGCAGCTGTCATAGTTTATATATAGTATCAATAATCCTACCTATAAAATATCTCAAATTTTATAATAAAATGTTATTAATGTATGCCACAGAAAAATATTTCTGTAGTTTTTTTTAAAGGCTCTTTCTATGAAAATTTGACTGTACTTCTCCTCGTTTTTCCACCAAATCAGAAAATTAGTGTAATGATCCACTCGGTCAGTCAATATTTGACTCCTTGTCAAGTCGAACTGTCAACACACATCGACCACGACTAACAATCTACAACCCCCGTTTCGTTTTCCAACGCAACCTCTAGTAACGATCCCAACAGAAGATACGTTCTATCTCCCCTAACACACATACACACTCACACACACCTCTCAGGCAAATATGGTATCGATCAAGTCTACAAGATATCCTCTCAAGATTTGCATCCACCTCCTCTCCTAGCTCACCTCTAGTCCCTCCAGGAAGAGGAGGGGGAGGAAAGAAGTAGTAGCTATTTCATTTATCGGCCGTGTGAGCCATCCACGCTCTCCGCTTTACCGGCCATCCTAGCATGTTTTATTGGATCGCTTGATATTGCGATAGGAGCAGCCCGCAGAGACGTCCAATATCTGAAGAGTTGTGTGTCTTCCGCAAGTCGAGAGGAGGGGGTGAAAGGGACGTATTAAGGAAATTTACTGTGGAAAGAGTTTCAGACGAACGTTCAAAGTTGTTTTCAACCCTGTTTTAAGAACTTACTACTTTTTACTAAAAAATAAAATTACCAAAGATTAAATATCTTTCATATATAAACAAATAAAATTAAGGGTATGTTTATTGATCTTTGGTTTTTTAATACATCACAGATATTTAAATCATTTAAATAGGAGACATTTAATTATAACCCGTATTTGCTTTAAATAAATAGAAGCCTATTAGTTTTTTCTCTAAAATTAATTATTGAGCTATTTATGATATCATAGGTTTTAAAAAAAAGGACAGCTTTAATTTTATATATTAGGATATTTATTACATAGCTTGTAATTAATCTGATTATTTGGAGAAAGCCGTATCCTATAAATAACATATATTAAATTTTTATTAATATTTGAGCTATTTAGGAAATATTTCTAAAAAAACGTTCAAATCGGATAACTTAATTTTTTTAAATGTATTTGTGACATAGATTGGATTATTTGTAGAACACTAATTAAAATCAACTATTTTCAGTGTGTTTTTGTTATTCTTGAAATATGGGTAGTTTAAATTTTTGGAGGGAATGTACCCGCAGTTGCGTGGGGGAGCCATACAACAAAAACCACCCTTAACACACCCGACTGGAATTCAAACCCCGATCCCCCTTTCACCGGCGATCCAGTCCAGTTCGAAAGTGAAGCGTTGTTTTTACTCTCTATTTAAACAAGAATTAACTTTGTAATAATGTAAGCTGTGTCGAGGAAACCTTCTAGAAAGGTCTTCAAATGTACTTTGTGTGACATCAAAGGCACAAAAGTCACAAACGTATTCCTCACAAAATAATACAAACAGTCAAAATATGAAGTAACGCCCCATAGAAAATACAGAAAGAAAACAAAGAGTTAATATCTTACATATTAAAACTTCCTCTTTGAAACTTGTTTGTGATGTTTAATTTTTAATTTGTATTTTCACCTTTATTTCGGCTGTTTTGTTTTGAGGCTATTGAAGTAGAAATATTTACAAAAATAAATTGTCTAGAATCTAGAGGGGATATTAACATTTACAAGAATGATAAATCCCTAACTATGTATTGATATTTGTTTTATATCCAGAGCACAAACTATTATGTTGATATTGGATAAGGAGTTATTAGAATAATAGAAGAAAGTTTGGAATAATTGAATTGACAAAATAACTGGGTAAATAATGATTAGTAAAAATAGTTGAAGTTGATGTTTAATCCAGAGTGACATAATAATAAAAAGTTAAAAGGCGTTTGAATAAGGAAAAAATAGAAGTGTATGAACAAAGTTGATTAAAAATGGAGAAAGAGTTACTCCACTATAGAAAGTTTTTTTAAAAAAAGCACAATAAAATTGACAATTAGTTAAAGGCTATAAATGTTAAGCCAAAAGTATTATAATATAATGATATAATTAAATTGCAACTCAAAGTTATATTAAATAATATATATAAACATTAAAACTGTATTAATCTGCCAATAAAAAAATAAATAGCTAGCCAGATGCAGATGAATGTAGTTTTAGTAGAGAAGTTAATTGGCAATTGTACGAGGAAAGTGAAATATATTAGGCTAAATACCAAGTGTAGGTATACATTAAAAGGATATTTAATCAAAACTAAATTAATTAAAATGAAAAGAAAATTGTCAAATGGTAAAAATCAGAATAAAATATAAATACTAAAAAACTTCATTGATCTTGCAAGCAGTACGGCCGGGGACTGAATGTTGTGCCTGTCCTAGTCTTAGGTTAGATTATAGGACATATGAAGCTACGACAGGCCTAGCAATCTGGTAGTGGAAAATATATAGTTTGAATAAAAAACTGACCCAGACCATATGCTGGAAAGAATAATGGTTGTAAAAAATTACTGTTTCCAAACTATGGCCTGGGTCAGTTTTTAATCGGGCCATATATTTTCCACTACCAGATTGCTAGGCCTGTCGTAGCTTCGTATGCTTTAGAATATAACTTAAGACTAGGGCAGGCACAACATCCAGTTCCCGACCGTTAATTCATCACTGTGAAAGTGTAAAACCACATTTCACCGGGACCCTTAACTCAGTAGACAGACACGCTACCGACTGAGCTAAGGTATCAGATTCAATAATAACTTATACTATTATTATTGCTATTATTACCACCGCGTCTCACTACATGTTAGCTTATAAGAATATATGATAATTATTCTAGTGTAGTAGGGATGAGTAAATAATTATTTTAGAGGTAATCTACCTTTATTTAAGTGGAAGGATAGTGGGAAACCTTTTACGAAAAACCACCCTCAATAGAACCGACCGGGATCCGATCTCCCCATCATCAGCAGGCCAGTCTATCACGAGAGTGACACCTTAGACCATTTGGTCTTTGAAGCGGGTTCAGAGGCTTATTAAATCAATGTTTGGTCAACACGCAGACCTACGCATAGCTATGATATCTTAAAATAGGACGTGATCATGCAAGTAATATACTTGATGTGGAGAAGGATACATTTGATAAAATTAATAAACTACTAATTTATAACTGAACTAGTTTATGTACTGGTAGAGAGCTACATAGAAACAGATAGTAAAAAAAAAGCTTTAATCTAAAAAAAAAGTCCCCTGGGAGCAAAGGTAAAACATACCAAGCACATGTGTGTTTGAATAAGGTGATAAATAAACTCTGTTTAAAGTATTATTGAGGTGACCTGGTGTTCTAGGGGCTAAGGTGTCAGACTTCTATAATGTTAAACAGTACAATTATATTTATATATATATATATATATATATATATATATATATATATATATATATATATATATATATATATATATATATA
>CABFWO010000134.1:442654-455473 GCA_902155825.1 Timema genevievae | reverse complement strand
TATATATATATATATATATATAAGCTGATCTCAACTATTTGGTAAGAGCTATTCTTAATCAAAGTATATACCTTATTTATAAAATATATAATAATATAATCACAAATATAAATAAATGCATAAAATATTAATTTTAGATTTACCGTATTATCCTCTAATATGAATAATTATAAGCTGTATGTTATTACTTCATGAGTATATATGAAAAAGTATTGATATACTAGCAACTATTATAGTACATATTTAAACATAATATAAGTAGATATTAAACTATTTTCAATATATATAAGGTAGCAATTTAATAAAATAAACGTGTTTTTAAGAGACGATCATTTGTGAAAATACTGATCAAATTTCAAGGTGTTTAAACCCTATAGACAATATGAAGGTGCTGAATAAGATATTTGGTCAAAAAAGTAATGTATATACTCGGGAGTGGATGAGGTTACATACTGATGAGTGACATGCCCTAAACTCATCGCAATACATTGTTAGGCTAATAAAATCTCGCAGACTACGGTGGGCAGGATTTTCAGCGTGAATGGGATAATCTAGAACATGTTCAGGGTATTGCCTGTCAAACCCAATGGGAAGAGACCATTGGGAAAACCTAGAGGAAGATGGGAGGATAACATTAGAATGGACCTGGAAGAGATAGTGTTTAATGAGTTGGACTGGATAGAACTAGCTCAATAGAGGGATAGGGTGTAGTGAGGTGGACTAGATAGAACTAGTTCAATAGAGGGATAGGGTGTAGGGAGGTGGACTGGATAGAACTAGCTCAATAGAGGGATAGGGTGTAGGGAGGTGGACTGGATAGAACGAGTTCAATAGAGGGATAGGGTGTAGTGAGGTGGACTGGATAGAACTAGCTCAATAGAGTAATATGGTGTAATAAGGGGGCTGAATAGAACTAGTTCAATAGAGGGATAGGGTGTAGTGAGGTGGACTGGATAGAACTAGCTCAATAGAGTAATATGGTGTAATAAGGGGGGCTGGATAGAACTAGTTCAATAGAGGGATAGGGTGTAGTGAGGTGGACTGGATAGAACTAGTTCAATAGAGGGATAGGGTGTAGGGAGGTGGACTGGATAGAACTAGCTCAATAGAGTAATATGGTGTAATAAGGGGGGTTGGATAGCATTATCTCAATTTAGGGAGAGGGGGCGTAATTTTGTAAGTGCGGAAATGAACTTTCGAGCTTATAAATCCATAGAGTAAGCAAGTAAGTAGAGGGTAGTAATTGAATGAAAATACACTGATAAATTAATTATTTAAAATAACTTAAAATATAAAACTGGAATATTTTAAAATATTCCTACCCCTGTTTCTATCTGTACAAGAGAACCAACTTGACTTTTCCTTCAGAATTCTTGTGCTTTATTTAGTAAAACTTTAGCCTTTTTCCTTGAGCCCACTAATAATACATGCTGGATGAAACAGCTAATTGAGTTGTCGTTTTGGGATCCACACATTCGCAAGAGTTGCTTAATAATTTCAAACTTGGCAATAAAATATGCAACCATCTTGAGGAAGAGAAGGAAGGGGAGAGGGGTGGTCTTGGCCAACACCTCCAAACACCCCCAAAGATGTAAGAAAAAAGAAGAAGAAAGAAACCTGGTTTTTCTTCGTTTTTCTTTTTCACTTTTTTTTTTACTCGACTTTTTATCTGGTATTAAGGGGCCTAGGACTTAGCCATCAAGTAAGGAAAGAGAAAGATAGTACCAGAGTCCGTACATAATTTAAATTTACTTTTAACGCCCTGTACGTTAACGCGTGCACACGAAGCTCGTCAAATTTTATAACGTTCTCTCAACGGGAAGGTAAAAAAGTTGGGGGTCTCCTTTGAAATAGTGGGAAAAAGGGGGAAAATAAGGCGATGTATTTCTTGCTGAGCAAACTTCTATCTTATATATTTACAAGAGCTATAGTTCCTACAAGAATTTATTTTGGAAACAAAAATTTCAAAGTGCTTTTACTTATGAAAATACAAATATTATTTACTATATTTTTAGATTTATTTGAATATTGTTTAAATATATTTGTCTTGTTATATTAATAAATTTACTATCAAAGTAATAATAATTATTATTACTATTCAATATTTAAGTATTGTGTATTTAGTATTTTTATATTTACAAAATTTTAGTATTGATATAATGAATTAATATCTAGGTTTTAAATCACGTGAGAAACATTTAACTTTACTAGTGAAAATCATTTATTTCAACTTTTATCAATTATTTAGTTGTAAATCCTAAGCTCAATTTATTTTAAATATATGTAGTTTATCCATTTTATGGTAGACATTTATATCAAATTTGTAATAAACACTAGCTTTTATTAATAATTTAATTATTATTTTGGAATAGCATACCACTATTGATTGTTTAGGTTGCATCAATATAAAAATTCTGCTATTATATTAATTAATAATCATAAAATAAAAAGCTATGAAAGAGAAAATAAAATATGTCTTGTAAACTAATTTAACCTATATATATCTAAATTATTATTATTATCTATTTAGCACCACGTCTTACTTACCGTTCAGGTTATTCGCTTAATTACTAATTACGCTAATGGATTAGGAATTGGGAAGGTTGAATTTGGAGGAAGTGAACCCGCAATTGCTTGGAGGGAGAGTGTAAAACCATTTAGGAAAGACCACACCCAGTTCACCCGACCGAGATTCGAACCTCGATCTCCCCGTCCTCGGCAGTCGAGCTCAACACGACTAGCGCGTTAGCCAACTTCGTCACCGAGGTGGGTTATATATATCAAAAGTTATTATCTTGGACAAAGACATAATTTATTTGAAAAATGTTAAAATAGTTGTAGCTAAATGCTCTTAGTGGGTGAGATCCAAATTAATATTTCACAAACCAAATGTTATTGAAAGTAAAAAGATTATCACTTTTGATTATATACTTTTTAATCGTGCACTAATCTATCGTATGGACGGTAGTAGTGATTTTCTTTAAATTTGATATTTTTAAATGTATTTATAATATAAAAATAAGCTATAAATTTGATGGCATAGAAATAAAGATTAAAGTTATCTTATCTAAGGCGGCTGACTCAAAAATAGACCATAACAGTCACTTTCGATTTTTTTCAGAATTTCATTAATTTTCAGAGGTTAAGGTAGAAAATGGCAATTATATGATAACAACTAGTTTAAAAATATCTCAAACAGTGTGACTGGAAAATATATTTTCAAATATAGTATTTTATCGAAAGTTGGATGAACAAATTGATATAAATAAAATATAGACACAAATCCTCTAGATATAAACAACATCGCATCCAGAACTAACCATGTTTCCTTTTGCTCGGATTCTTATATCCATCTCTTACCCGCACCTCCATCCACTAAATATGAGCTAATAATATATTTAAATAACATTAAATATATACTATTGAAGCGTTCAATTAAAAATAAAAACATATTCATATTTATTAAATGACCCATTATGTTACTGCTAGGAAAATGGCGGGAAAAATACAATTTTACAAATTTATACACTTTTTCGTTTCTTCGGTAGTTGAAACCTAAACACTCTGATTAGTAGACAAAGTATCTACCGATAATTTAAAATATTAGATTAACAATATTTTATAGCACCACGTCTCAATCTACCTGTTCTGGTTATTTGCAAATGTACTAATTATGCTCATAGGTTTGGGATGACTTAAAGGAAGTGTACCCGCAGTTGCATGGATGGAGAGAGGAAAACTAATTAGGAAAAACTACCCTCAGTACACCTGACTGGGATTCGAAACCCAATCCCTCCCTCATCGTCAGTCCAATCTATTGCGTGAGTGGTGCCTTAGACCATTTTACCACTGAAGTGGGTTATTAACCATATTATGTTCTTATTTTCACATGATAGGTATATTTTGTGATAGCATTGTGGATGTGGACATTTATCTACATTTAATATGATCATAATAACATTTATAAAGAGTTTATGTCACAATTAAAAATAGTTGAAAATTCAAAAATAAATCTTACATTTAAAGATGTCGACCCTAAGATCTAAGGTTCAAATTAAACCTGAGAAGCAAATTCTAAAATATATTATAAAGAAAAATAAAAGAGCATCACGTGTTCAGGTCCGCTAGCAACAATTTTATAAAGTTGATTGCACTAGAAAATAGTAATAGAAAATCAGAAGGTTCAGGAAAAGATGCCCGACATTCACAAGTTGGATTTCTAGGAAATTCCAAGTAAAAGCAATCGTTATTTGGCGCCACAATGTCTGTGCCTTTTCCTTCAGACACGTAGCTAGCAGAACTGTCATCAACATTTACCACGCTATCTTCCTTTCCGCCTGTCTACATGTCTAAAAATTGGGAGCAGCACCAAAATCAGTCTCGGAGAAACATCAAATATTCATTAAACTCTTGTCGCAAAGTAAAGAAACGAGCTATGCTTTGCGAGGCTCGGTTTTTCCTTCTTGAAATATCTTTTGTTTTTAATATTGTAGAGTGGGAGGTTTGCTAAAGAAAATTTGACCAAATAACCCTTTTTATTTAAGTCCCTTACGTTAAAACACATTTTCCTAGTAGAAAATTCAAATTGAATTACTTTGAAGTCTGTGTAATTGTCGATAACCTTCATTAAAAAAAATCTGGGGCTAAGTTTAGAAACTGTCGCCCTACAAGAAAGTATTTTAATACTTTTTCTCTAAAAAAATTACGTTTAAAAATGGTTCTGAGGCTATTAAAATACCAATCCAATCACTCAGCATACCAAATATACTTTTTAACTTGAATAATACGTATTTCCCTAACAAGTAGAAACTGTAAAGACGTCATGACAAAACAAACTTGAAAAGTTTTTTTTAAGTGGTGCACTTGTTTGAATCGTTTTCAAATTTAATTTTTACTAATCAGTTTTACTCATTTTATTATGAATAATATTATATATATTTTACCATGTGGTATTTTTTAAATGGTCGACTTGTATATTATTCCAAATGTCATTATAAATTAATTTACATTGCCATACAAACAATACAGAAAGCTAATTTATAATATATTTTTTTTTTACATATTTATAAAAGGTGGGCGCAAAACAATACTGGTTAGGTCTATTTGTATGTATTATTTCAGTTAATTCAGAAATTCTTTAATCAGATGAAATTATGTTTTTGATATATGTGCCAGGTTCGGGATTCGAGCACTAGACATTTATTTGAAACACTATAGCCTACAAGTGATGCACAAGTAAAAAGTTCTGGAGCCAGAACACTGGTCCTAGAACATTTTTTAAACATATCAATCTCGTTGTTTTTTTAAATGAAGTAACATGAACTTCCTCTCATTAGATTATAAAATTCAAAGATATTAATATTAAATTAAACAAGGTAACTTAGTAAAAAAAAGCAAAGGATTTTCTGTTCAAGAGTATCAATTTAAAAAACATTTATTATATTGTATAGGCCTAGTTTCCATATGTTTGGGCCACACACTGTCTAAGAATATAAAATGAAGCCCTTAGCTAACTTCAAGTTGGACAGCCCTATACTAGCATATAAATGGTTGGGCCATTGTTCTTCAAAGGTATTTATGTATATTTTATCTCAGATAAGTCATATATGAGTGTAAACATAATTTAAATACATTAAGAATATTAATTCATGTATAACACAAACTGATACGCGAAGGTTATCCACGGGAGCAGTCCTGACAGTTGAATCAAATTCAAATAAGTGAAATATGACAACCTGTACATGGTAATCGAACCCGGGACCTTTGTCTTTTCGCGTCAATACTCTGCCACTGAGCCATCCTGGTTCGTCTCGTAATGTGAAAGATGGTCCTGATTACGAGATGACCTGGGTGGTTCAGTGGTAAAACATTGGCGCGCAAAGCCAAAGATTCTGGGTTCGATATCCGTGCCCAGGCTGTCGTTTTTCACTTAATTTAATTACAAATATTATCTTTAAGTGTTAAACAAAAGTCACAGTGTCACTGGGATCCATTGATGGAGAATTTTTCAGAAAATAAATTTTCCATCATCTCTTTAAGGGATTTTTGGTGCGTTTCTTATTAATTTTCATTATATTTCAATATAGTGATTCGTTATTAATTAATAACCCAGGGTTTAAACGTATAAATTAGATATATAATTTAATAAAATAAATGTTTAGATGATTATAGGCCTAAACTAATTTAAACCTGTTAACGATGTTGGGTAGAGGCTACACATGGAACTTGTCCGTCACCTTAGCTCAGTCAGTAGTGTGTTTGACTACTGAGATATGGGTTACGTGCTTGATTCCTGACATGATCAAAAAATAATTATTAGTGAAATTCGAGCTTCCCCTTTCACAATGATTCCAGGGGCCATAGTTGGCTGTTGTGTGTGTTCTATATTTAGGTTAGTATCCGTGTGCGGATATAATTAGTCAGTTCAGAAAGTGCATGTTAAATACCTCAAATAATAACAATAATAGTAATAATACAAGTAGAATCGAATAAAGCATTCCTAGGACCAGTATAAAAAACTAGATTGAGTGTTGTTTGAGTGCTAGTGTAATATATATTTATTTTTAGAGGTGGAATATGCAATTTAAGAGTCTGTCTCACCATTCAAATAAGACCTATCTTGGGAAGGTAATACAGCTTAAATCATACGTTGCGTCATGGTGAGGTTTCTATATTCAACTTAAGAAAAGAGTGAAATTGAAACAAATGAAACCGTGTTATTATATTTTTTCAAACTTTTTTATATCACCGTGTCTTACAACCAGTTCAAGATACACGCATATATGATAATTACTCTAATGGGGTTAGGGTGAATAAGGAAGCATTTCAGAGGTAGTCGACCCGCATTTGCGTAGGAGGAGAGTGGAAAGCCATTTGATGAAAAACTATCCTCAGTAGACGCACCAGGACTCGAGCCATAATCTCTCCGTTTTCAGAAAGCCAGTTTAACACGAAAGTGATGCCTTAGACCATTCGGTCACTGTGGCGGGTTTAAAACAATTGAAACTTTTATTTAGCACCGTGTAATAGTACCCGTTCGGGTTGTACGCATAAGTACTAATTACACTAATGTGTTAGAGTTTAGGAAGATTTAATTTAAAGGAAGTGCACCCGCATTTGCGTGGAGGTTTATTTAGGAGAAATAACCTCAGTGCACCCGATAGGGATCAAATATAGATATCCGCCTTCAGCATTATATTTTATTCCAAGAATAGCGCCTTAGACCATGTGGTCACCGAAGGGGGTCATAATTATTTTTAAATGAATAAACTTTTTATGCAGATCCCGGTTTCACTGTTGTTTAATGAAAGATTCACTCCCATGGTGCGATATCAATTTCGAGCGTAATCTCGTATTTAACTTCCCGGTTAATCGGCCGTGATAGTGTGGTCATATAACCAAGAAATTACGTCAGAGTGGGAGTGAGTTTTAGTGGTGATTTAGGTTACGTACGGTAAAACTGCACTTATCATACCTTAACCCTCAAACATAATAATTCCTCTCTTTTCTTGTATACTGCCTCAAATATTTGTTTACGGGTTCTTATTTCCATCTTCAAAATAGTCATCCTTAGCTCATCTTAAGGAAGCACCGTAACTCCCAAGGGCTACCATGACAGTTGACAGCTCACAAAAGTCAAACAAGTCAAAATTGAAAACAAATGCAAGCAAAATATCTCATATGCATACAGTTTTTTTAAAGGTGTCTACCATTGTGTTGTTTTTTACACATATTAGAAAAAAGTTAATATAAACAAAAAAAAAACAATTTTCTACAAGAAAGACGAAATACAAGGAAAAAGGGCGCAGAGATCTGTAGTTTCTTGTCGTATGTTTTCTAACCTTCATCTCCCTTGACACGAAGCTTGGTCTCTTGGGTCTCTAGCCCCCTTTCTTCCCCTCCTTCAGTCTCGCTGTGTGCAGCCTCCAAGGTGCATTAGGGAAATTATTATGCGTCTCGGTGCCTTTTGNGGGTGGAGTCGTAACTCTAGGACCACGCGCGTACACCAATTTACGTTATCACAGAAATATAGCTGGATACATGTAAAAACTACGTTTTTACAGCACATACCGAATCATTGTAGGCCTCTAGTCTAATTTAGATAAGAAGACACAATTTTGAATATTTAAAAATATTTTATTAAACACTTATCATCTAGTTGCATACATCCAGTCATGGGTTCTTAAGCTGTCAATTTCGACATATATTACCAATAAGTATAAAAAACCACTAAACAGATAGTTAGGCCTACATGGATATCAATTTTGGCCGCAACATATATGATTGCATTTTCTAAAAATGCCTTCCTGACAGAATATTTTAGTGATAAGATAACATTGAGAGTATGCTTCAGAGTTTGAATAATTTTAAACTAGCTATGTGCATACATTATTTATGATAAAATATTGTAATAAATAACCATTCCAATCTTTAAAATAATAAGATGTCACCGAAACCATGTATTTTCTTAGTAAAATTAACTATAGGTATTTTCTTTAAATTGAACCTTTTTGTTTTAATTTTATAACCATTTACTTACTGGTAACACTATTCTAACCAATTGTGTGTAGTCTATTCTAGTTATTTAATTATAAATATAAAAAACATATTTCACGAATTATTTAAAATAGCATGTTGGTGTTGAACGGTCCCACCTCCTGGTTTAATATTCAATTCGAAACACCCCCCCTCCCTTAATCCTACACTTTTATGGAAGTTCAATAATGTATTATTCTGAACTAACCGCATCCCGGAACCCAAGGGTTTCAAGCATGATAGAAAATATAACTATATGGTTTCATAAACCCATAGAATATATTTCTTTAATATTTGTAAGGATTGAATTAGATTGACGACTTTTGTTTTTGATGATGGGACCACTGTCAACAAAGTAGCAGGAGGGGAGTATATAGATTTGCATTATTTTATTTATATCTGTCTAGGTATGATGATAGCTAGTTTAAAAATATGTATATGACAGGTTTATTAGAACAATATCACCCAACCCAACAAAACTTAACCTTCAATTGATTGACGCATGGAAAATCGAAATAAATAAGCAGTGAAAATGCTCGATTTTCGTGAATAGTGTCGTAAGGTGTCATGGATGAACTAGGCTATTAGACTAGGACTACTTATAATCCCTTTTTTAAGATGGTGTGGATGAACTAGTCTATTGGACTAAGACTACTTACAATCCCTTCTTAGAGATGTCGTGGATGAACTAGTCTATTTGACTAGGACTACTTATAATCCCTTCTTTGAGATGTCATGGAGGAACTAGGCTATGCACTGGGACTATCTGAGGCTCAATAGAGGAACTTGACGTGTCCATCACCGGTGGATACACAGTCTGAGACGTCACTCACACAATAGACTGATTGTCCGGTGATGGGCAGGCCTAGGTTCAAATCGTCCTGGAGCACTGAGAGTAGTTTTCCACTTGTGACTTAACAATTTGGACTTTCCTTTATCTTTCACAGCTAATGCGGGTCCTCTAACTTGACCTGCCTATGCCAAACCCTTAAGATCAAGTATTTCATAGCCTTGGTATCGAAATCCATAATTGAAAAGATTATTTGTATCCAAAATTCCAAAATTTACTCAAACTGTACACAATGTAATCTGCAAAGCACTTAACTTGACCTTTGAATATATGCTAAATGTAATATAGTATTTAGATATTTTTTTTACAGAGCGACTTCCTGCTTGAATGGGGTATTCACATAGGCCTATTTACAAAATGTGATAGGGTTGGGAACAATAGACTTTATAAAAAATGTACCCGTAGTTTCATGAAATTAAAGTGAAATCATTTCGGAAGAAACATCCTCAGTACATCTAAACAGGATTCGAATCCCAAACACCCACACCATTGGTTATTCAGTCGGCTACAAGAGTAATGCCTTAGAATGTACGACCACCGAAGCGGAGCATTACAACTGGGCCACGAGGCCGATTAGATCTTAATCACACAGGTGAATTGGGCCACGTTCACTGACTAGGAAGATTATAAAAGATATAGTTCTCTTAAAACCTTAATAACTTATTTGGAACACGCCCATAGGTGAATTGCGCCACATTCACTTTCCAAAGCATAGACATATATTAATTTTATCTACTCCACCTTACTCTGCTTACAAGTAATACAAGAAATAATTTTATATATAAATTGTACTTGCTTTATTCAAGTTCGTCGTTGTTGGTAAACATTTGTAGGAATGCTAAACCATGTTAAGTCTTTTACAGATTTGTTGTCGGTAAGCATTTGTAGGAAACTGCTTTTACAAACTGACACTTGGTGGTTTGGTTAGGTTAGGTTAGGTTAGGTTAGGTTAGGTTCCTAGTTCACAGACCGCTCGTTTGCAGCGCGGCCGGATGGAATGACGTCACCCGCCTAGCAGTGCTGCGAACTGTATGGTGAGAGACGAGTTAGTTAAACGACAACTGAGGAGAGGTCAATCCCGAACCATACTAGAGCCTAAACTATTTTACCGATCGGACTGAAACTTCGTATCTAGGGTTTTCATAAGGTTCTAGAGAAAGGTTTTTGGAACTATCCCTCTACCCCTAAAATTGAAGGGTAGTTTACTGAAGGAAAAAACAACAATAAATAGATATTTATCGGACACCCTCCTGGATTTGATACGTTTACAGCCTTATTGAAATTTACGGTGTTGTGTTCTGGCAAGAGCTCCAGAAATCGAAAGGGATTGTCTATAGTTTGTTTATATGTTTATGCACGACCTTATCTCAACAGGTGTACGTGGCCCAATTGGAATGCACTTAATCAATTAAGTTGACATGTAGGCATGGCCTAGTAGTATTGTTGACGTGGCCCAGTTGTAATGTAGGATTAACGCCTCCCTTTTCAAACGGAGATCATAACTTGTTTACGTGGCCCAATTGTAATGCGCCCCACCGAAGATGCTCAACTTTCAATAAACTTCATCGGCCAGCCCCTTAGTCTAGCGTTCAGCGTTCCTGGCTGATAATCTTGACGTCTCAGGTTAGACTCTCGGTGGTATCATAGGTGCTTTTCCCGAAGAGATATTGTTCCTATAGTCACCACGGTCTGGTCAATTAGGCTTCTACTAGCGCTACATAATCATAATCATAATCACATCATCTCATTGGGTCGACGTAGCCGCAACTACGGGGATGTTGAGTTCCTCCACGGGGATAATTAGTCCGATAGCAATGGTCGAGTTCCTTCACGAAACCTCAAGGAGGGGATCTTCGCATAGTAAATTACAAAATTAAATAAGAACAAAATTCGATAACGCATGAAAGGTTAGGTTAAATTAGGTTGGGTAAGAACCATAAGTATATGTAGAAATTAACCAAATTTGTTACACAATTAAATAAGAACGAGATTCGTTAATGCATGAAAGGTTAGGCTAAGCTAGGTTGGTTAAGAACCATAAGTATATGTAAAAATTAACCAACTTCGTTACAAAATTAAATAAGAACGAAATTCGTTAATGCATGAAAGATTAGGTTAAGCTAGGTTGGTTAAGAACCATATGTATATGTAGAAATTAATCAACTATACTTATAATCCATTCCTTCAGGTGTCGTGAAAGAACTCAACCCCCCTTCCTTTCGGCCTCCCCATCACCAAAATGAAGTAATTAGATCCCTCCCCCCAATCCACCAAGTGGAGGAACTCGACCATAGAATTAAGTGACCTTTATCGAAAAGGGGATTAAATCAGCTTTCGTGGAGGAACTCGAACAAGCCCCGCAGCTACATGGTGCCTCAACCTCAAACGACGGTTACATAGCCGCCACTGTCATTAGGAATATCTAGGCGAGACAAACTCTAGTGTCATACGCTTAAAATTCTCTAATAAAAACTTATCAATGATTCCGCTAGTTAAAGCGTGGTATAGTTTGCCGTTGACGGAGAGTTTTGGATTCAAATCTTGACCGAGTGTATTTAGGTGCATTTTTCAATAATTTCTTCCAAATCTAACTTCATCTAAATTCTATTAATTTCCTTTAAATTTTACTATATTCTTTTCTACCCTATTAGTTAAAATGAGCAGGTAGCCCGGACGGGTAGTAAGTAAGACTTGGTGCACGAAACTTATTTATTATTTATAGGCACGTCTTATTACATGTTCGGGTTATACGCATAATGCATATAATATAATCACTCTAATGGGATATGGATGAGGAAGGAAGCATTTTAGAGGTAATATACTTGCATTTGCGTTGAAAGAGAGTTGAAAACCATTTAGGAAAAACTTCCATCAGTAAACCCAACCAGAATTCGAACCCAAATCTCTCCATTATCAACAGGTCAGTCCAACACTTTAAATCTAAGTTTTTGGATAGAGTATTAAAAATATACCCCAAATTTAAAGTCCAATCTAAAGGGTTTAACATTATTGATGAGTAGATAACTGATCGTCCCTGCATTGATTAATTCAAGTTATGGCCCTTTTAAAAATTGTGAATTTAATCTAGCAGCTAGAGGGTATTAGGTTAGTGTCCGTCAAAGCTTCACCACTTAAATAATAATTCCCGTGGAAACATTTTGCATGTGCACTATCCATAAAACCAACTGAACTGTAAAATGATAAATTAGCTCTGCCCTACTTCTCATAGTTATACGAATCTTGCTCTACCGTTCCGTCCATTTGTGTGTATAAATGTTTTGTTTTGAAGAGTATAAATAATTCTCCAGTGTCTCCTTCACATATGATGATTGTGAATAAAACGTGGTATGTGTATCGTGAATGACATGCATCTCTCTGCTAACTTCACAAGACAGATAACGCAACCTAGAAAGGGGGATTGTGGGTAGGAAGTT
>CABFWO010000134.1:377014-442306 GCA_902155825.1 Timema genevievae | reverse complement strand
GAGTCTTTTTCCCCTCCCTCCCTACCTACCTACCTACCTACCTACCCCCACATTCTATGTTCTGTGAGGCCCGTAGAAATACCGCGTTACAACACAGAAACTACCCACGTGGTGTGCACAAGGAGGAGAGGGGTCGGGGAAGGATTGGAAAGGGGTGGGTGGGTAGATTTTTGACATTATTAGGTCTCATCTACCTTCGCCACACTTGCGTTCCTCTCTGTTATTTTTCACCACTTTTTTTTTTTGACATTCCCTTTGAAACTGTTCGCGGAGGAGGAGGGAGGTCTGGGGGTCCATCAGTCATATCATAAATGTCCGATCAACTTACCGTAGCTCGTTCGTCAACACAAAACACACACATACACACATACACGTCCTTCTATAAAACACACTGGACCAATATTTACAATGTGCGGTCGTCGCTTGTCCCGCCGACATGATATTACCACGGATTATCCCATGTTTCACGTGAAATACGCATTTAGTGCGTTTTGTTAACAACAATGACTTCACATGGAATACTTGATTGCTGACAGTTTGGTAAACCCGTTAGAAGCACGCGATTCTGCTCTCGGGACTTACCCCGAAAAAACTTAGTTCGTACAAATACCTCACTCCGTGTGCGCCCTTATAAAGCTAATGTTGACTGAAGGTATTTTTAAAGGGGAATTTAACGTTCAATTTGTAAACAAAGAACGTATCAGCACACGACATACAAGCTAACATAACTCTTATACTGCGTCCATTACTGCAAACTATTTTTAAAGTATAAGATTGACCTACAATATACCATTAAACTACAAAAAGACATATCACTATCAACTAAACTAGTTTTAAATTTTTCAAGGAGATACCCTGTAATTGTGTTTTACTCAAGAAGAAATAATACAAATTTATTAATATAATTTTTTAGATATTTGTGAAAACAAAAATCACAATTTTTTTTTTTATATATTTGTATATTTTTATTTGTACACATACTTGGGTATTATTTTAAGTTGACTTACCATATACTAATATTTTAAAGTTTAGAAAAATTACATTATAATATCCAAAATATATAGGCGGCAGCTCTATTGGTTTTATTTATTAATCATAAGCTATAAAAAACTTTGATTGATGCAAGTTGGTCTTGGGGTAAAGTACTCGCCTCAGAACACGATTTTTGTGAGTTCGAACCCAGCTGAGGTTGAGGGATTTTCCTTGAGCGATAAAAATCCATAGAAAAACTTTCTTCAGGGGGGGAAGTCATGCCGTTGGTCCCAAGTCAATTGTGGCATGTAAAAGAACCCTGGAAGATATATGAAAATAACTTTCGGGGAAAATTGGTAGGCCCTTTCGCGCTCGCCCATAGAAATTCAGTGTATAAGGTAACGGGGAAACACCACACCTCCTAAACTCCCCTAGTACATGGTATTTATACCAGATGGTGCAGGCACTACTAACCAGCTGAAGGGTTGAGTGCCTGCCCAGCTCTGGATGGTTAGATCACATCAAACCAACCTTAGAGTTATTGACTTAATAAGAAGATATAAATACAGTATGTTGATTTGTTTTTGTTTATGTTTATAGATATACATCAACATGTGGGCTCATTTTATGGTTTACTCAGGACACAAAAACGTGTGCCTTATTTGAACTTATTTTCGAACTATACTCATTTAGTAATTTTTATGACAAATTGAGCTAGTATAACTGATTTAATTGAACTGTTTACAAACAATGCTTGATAGCTCATGTACGACACTGGTGAATATTCTGTGAGCACAAAATAATAATTTATCATGGTATGATAATGTTATTGGTCATTACAATTATATATATTTATCCACCTGGTCTATTCAAGATTTATTACACTCCCGGAGTATATATGAGGAAGATAGAATTTAGAAGAGTTGTACTGTACTGTACTGTATTTGCATGGAAGTAGATTGGAAAAATATTCAAGAATATACACCCTCAATATTCACGGGTGGTTGATCTAACCCCAAACTCCCTAGCATCAGCAAACTAGAACACAAGCCAGATATTTAGTTCACGTATTCCCCGATATGAATGTGCGTGATATATATATATATATATAAATAAAATAAAGTGCGTGATATACATATATATATAATAAAGTGAAACTATAAGATGGTTTGCAATCATTCAATAAGATAGTAGTAATCTGGACAAACTATTGATCCAATTTTGTGTTTTTCAGCACGATTTACTTACTACCCGTTATAGCATATGTACTAAATACACTAATGAAATAGGAATGATGAAGGTTGAATTTAGTGAAAGTATACCAGCATTTATGTGGAGGGAGAGTGTAAAAGTGTTTAGGAAAAAACCCTCAGTACACCTGACCGGGATCCGAATCACAATCTCCCCGTCATCGGCAGTCCAGTTTATTGCGAGTGTGACACCTTAGACCAAAGGTTGACAAACGTTTGGGGGGACGATTTATTTATAAATTTATCAAAGTTATTGTGATCACTAGTCCTTTCTTCACTTTATTTTTGTCCAAACATATTATATTTATTCCTTAAATTCAACTTTTCTAAAATACTTATGTCTCTACCCTTCTATAAAAAAGAATATAAAAATAATTTGTAGTCTACATTTTCATATTAAGCTATTTCACTTTCATATTGCATTATTGATGGTGACCAACCAAGATTATTTTGGCTACCCTCAAGTATTGAAAATACTTAATATATTAGCGAGTTTAGAAGACTCGACGATAGATTTTTAATGACGATATAGTTTTCTCAGGTGATTGACAGAAAATTACTGCGAGAATACTTGTAATAAATACATAAGTTTTCAATCCAATTCGGTGGTTGAATGGTCTAAATCAGGGGTCAGCAGCTAGTCGATCGCAACCCACCTGTCGATCTCACGTTAATTTATTGTCGATCGCCTAAGAAAAATACATAGTCATTAAAAGTAGATTTTTATTCTTCTAAACTGGTAAATATATATTAAAAGGGAACAAACACAATATAGACTTTACAATAAAAAGATGAACACTGTTCACAGTTTACATTGATACCACTGGACAAAAAGGTAATGGCTGCCTCTTGAAGAAAATCGATTATTACTGCCCAATCCCCCGACCTAGGTTTCATTCTATCGGAACTCATCAGGGAGGAGTGTGAAACACGCAACACAACTTCCTAAAAGAGGAAACCAACAAACACAAAATGGAGACAAAGGAATTTGTAGGACACTTAGATAGGAACATGTAAATGGAACAAATAATTTCCTTTCTCTCCCTTTTGTGTTTTTTTTTTTTCCACTTTTAGAAAGTTGCGTTGGGCGTTTCATACTCCTCCCTGATGAGTTCCGATAGAATGAAACCTAGGTTGGGGGATTGGGTGGTAAATTTCTTTAAGAGGTAGCCATTACCTATTTGTCTAGTTGCAGCAATGTAAAATGTAAACTGTTTTCTTCTTTTGTTGCAAAAGCCATTTATGTTTGTTCCCTTTTATATGTTTTCTAGCCACCTTTCTTGTACCTTCTTCTAAATATATTCAAGCAAATTGATGTAGCCAGTTGTTCTCCCAAGTGAAACTGTAAATAGAACGTGTCATCCAATGAACAGTAATGGAAGCATTATGCTTTCAATGGCACAAGGTGTTAACTGCCTTTCCCATATTTGCCATGGTTTATGTTAACATAATTTGTTTGATTACGTAATGCATCTCATGTGGCTTTGTTTTATCACTCATTTAAATGGTTTCGTTCGTATTAACTATACTTATTTTACACCCGTTCACTCGACAGTAGTTATTTACAGCTCAAAACAATAAGATATAATTTTTTCTATCTCACACAATCATATTAAAATTAGAATGGTTAGAATATAATTAATTACCATACCTTGTTGCAAGATCCTTATGAACATAAATAGTACGACACAATCGCACAAACTTTATCATACTGTGTATTACATCTTGGAAGAAATTTTCAAAAATATGTTTTTAGAAAACTACCATTAAATAATATTTCCTCATAAAAACAAATACATAATCTTGCTAATTATAATAAACACCCTTAATATATACATTTTAAATAGAATCTTTCAAATATTTTAACAAACTTCAAATTTTCAAAAACTAACCATTTTTAAATGGCTCTCAAATTAGGTTTAATTAATTTGTAGGAATAAAAATGTATTGGTTAGATTCCTGCTGTGTGGCCCTAATACTGTCAGGATGAGTTGCGGCCAAGGATAGGGACGGCGACTGAATATATATGTGTGGGTTCTTAATTTATATATGGCTTTGCTTTATAGGGTTTATTATATTACATTGCACTACTACAAAATGTGATGTTATTAAGAAGTTACTAACAAGATATAAAATCCTTTACTTAGGATCTCGTGACAGAACGAAGTGTAGTAAGAATGCTTAACCAATGGCCTGACTGACATTCTAGGTGATCCTACACGGAGAAGAACCCAGCTACCCTTGGCATGACGGTAGACCTCTAGCACAGGTACACGATGATCCGGCGTCCTAGCCCGCGCAGCCCCAAAACGGGAGCTGAGGGACCGTTTAGAATCGTTGTTAAACTGTCAGCCCTGTTAGCTCGAAAAATAGTACTATATATACTGAAATTTGGCCTGATTGCCAAGAGGAATGCTGCCAATCTGTTTTGTGCTGTCAGTACTTGTAGCCTATTGTTTGATCACTCATCAAAACACGTTGCTAAACAAGTTCTGTCATTCGCATTTCACATTACAATGTTAAAATAAACAAACACCTCAATTTATGTCATCGCGATTACATATTGATATTTATTATGAAAGCCAATCTCGAAAAATTACCAATTTTCTTTAATTTGTCTTAGGTTAACTACCCTTAAATTAATTAGTTTTAGAAAAATAAACATACGTTATTATTGATCATGTAAAATAGTCCCCCGATATCTATTTCGAACGGAATAAGGCCCACCGCACATTGGACACAGCACAGGCACAGCGGAGGCAGAGGGAAGGCGTAGCACAGGAAGAGGCTTATGCAAGAGACCGCACATTGCACACAGGTCAGGAAAAGCACAGGAAGAGGTTTCTGCAAGACACCGCACATTGCACATAGGGCAGGAATAGCACAGGAAGAGGTTTCTGCAAGACACCGCACATTGCACATAGGTCAGGAATAGCACAGGAAGAGGTTTCTGCAAGACACCACACATTGCACATAGGGCAGGAATAGCACAGGAAGAGGTTTCGGCAAGACACTGTTTAGTGAAACGATTTTAGAAAGTAGAGTTGAGCCTGTTCGCAAAAATATTATACTGATATTCAAGTACGATTTTTTATTTTAATCGTCATAAGTAAACCGTCTCTCTTTTACTAGTTTCGGCTTAGTGCTACAAAACAGCGGTAAATTGTTTGTTTAAAATTGAACCCTAATGAATCACTCTTAAGCTACAATAACATGTGGCTTTTAGTGATATTATATTCTAGTCATTCCAAGTAAAAATTAAAACCAACAAAAACATACTAGGCCTATCTCATAATGTTATCTCTATTGGGTACGTGGACTTAACGTCAGGCTCGTTTGGTCTCATTTGTCAAGATTTGAATTCTAGCCAGGTGTAATAAAGAGGGTTTCGCCTTTTAAAAAAATCCACTTTCCCTCCATGAAAATGCGAGTATATTACCTCTAAGGTTAAAACGTTCTCAAAAAGAGCCCAATGTGAACTAGTAGTAAACGGCGATGGGAAAGAAAAATCCATATTGTAATCATTTTCATTGCTTATATTATACTTAGTTTACTTGAAATTAATCGCAAAACATATTGTAGATCAATGTAACAACTGAGGTTGAGTGGAGGGGTGACCTTTTTGACTTCCAGTAAAAATTGTTGCATACACATACACACAAAGTACAATTTATAGTAAAGTCCTCATTTGTAAATAATTTTGAGCCATAAAAAAGGTCGATAATGGGTCTGACAATAAACACTTTACCATTTAATTAGCAGTAGCAGTAGTAGTTCGGTAGCAATCTTGCACTTTTTGGACAAAACTACGTGATGGAGGCGCAGAGGACCCAGTCAAAATGTACCACCACTACAACCAGACCGAAGCGCGGCAGAGTTATTACTATACTGCGCCTGTGATGCGTCTAATGTGCGGTAAGTCATAAGAACACGAGGCTTACAGAACCTACTCTGTCTCGCCTGTCCCTCTGCTGCGCCTGTACTGCGTTCAATTGTGAGGTAAGCCATAAGAACATGTGGTTTACAGAACCTACTCTGTCTCGCCTGTCCCTCTGCTGCGCCTGTACTGCGTTCAATGTGCGGTAAGTCAATATGCGGCGGGCCTTATAAGAACAATTTCAAATAAATTCAAGTTTTTCGAGAAGCATAATTGTAAAATCCACTTTTTTTTGTAGTTCGGACACACATGAAATGTTAAGATTCATCAGAATCTAAAAGGCAAAAATTTTCACGATTACAACACTTTCTCTGTATAGCTCAATAGTGTAATTAGTACATATGTGAATAAACTGAACAGGTAGTAAGTCGCGGTGAAAAAAAAATAGGTTACCAGGCGTAGGCATATAGCCTGAACAGATAGTAAGTAACGGTGATAAGAAAAATATTACTCTATTTTTATGAATACAAATTATTTGTTTGCTTGCGTGTAACCCAAACGGGTAGTAAGACGCGGTGCTAATAATAATAATAATAATAATAATAATAATAATAATAATAATAATAATAATAATACCCGCCTCGGTGGCGTAGTTAACTAACGCGCTAGTCCTGTTGAGCTCGACTGCCGAGGACGGGGAGATTGAGGTTCGAATCTCGATCGGGTGAACTAGGGGCAGTTTTTCATAAATGGTTTTACACTCTCCCTCCACGCAAATGCGGGATCACTTCCCCTATGTTCAACCTTCCCAATTCCTAACCCATTAGCGTAATTAGTATTTAAGCGTATAACCCGAACGGGTAGTAAGACGCGTTGCTAAATTAATTAATAATAATAATATTTGTTTGCTCATTCTTCTGTGAGACAAATAAAATCAGTCGGTGGCTCATACGTTGCTGACCACGGTTATATTGGAACCTAGCAATGTAGTTTTAATACGTTTCCAAACACTGTCACGGGTCGGGTTTTACGGGTTCAGTTCTCTTATTCCACCGTTATATTATATGAATGAACGTCCTCTTGGTCTAGTGGTCAGCACCACTGGCTACTGATCTAGAGGTCCGTGGTCCGATTCCCGAGTGGTACCATAGGTATTATTCCCGAAAGGTGAACTATTCCTATGGTCACAATGTTCTGAGTAATTAGGCTTAAGGTTCATACTCGCTCCCCCCCTTTATAACTAGATACATACATATACACCTGCGCAATTTTTTTTTATAAAAGAAGGAAATTAGGGGTCGCATCAATGATAGAGACGGAACAAGGCTAGGATCGGTGGAAATTTGCTCTCAAACGTATCCGTGGGTATCTTTATGACCCTAACCGTGAAAGGGATACAATACAAGAATAAGTTACGAGTGTGTACCCAGGTTTAGACCAGGCAGCCACCGAGGCCGGTGGAAATAAGCTTCGTGGTTCTTGTACGGTTGTTGCGCTATAATGAGCTATCTACTGTCCAGGTATTTGCACTCGTCCTGTAGGTAGACCGCGCAAGACTCATCAGACTAATGGATATTTGGTGAGACAGCTCTACAGTACGCCTAGAAGACGGAGTGAATCAATGCTTTTTATAGGTACTATAATTCCGGAAACAATAGTACCGTTACCTGATCCGGTGGCCGCGTGGTCTAAGGCGTCACTCTCGTGTTGCACTAGACTGCCGATGAATGGGAGTTGGGGTTCAAATTTCGGTCCAGTGTACTGAGGATGGTTTTCCTAAAATGGTTTTACACTCTCCTGCCATGCAAATGTGGGGACACGTCCTCTAGCTACAGCCTTCCTCATAGCCAACTCACTAGCGTAATCAGTGCATATGCGTATAATTTGCACAGGTAGTAAGATGCGGTTCTAAAGAAATTATCATAATAGTCGTGACTTGAATAAGATTGTTCAGGAAATTATCTATCTATCCTAACTTAATTCTAATGACATAGACGATGCACAAGACAGTAAAACACAAATTTATCATTTATTGATTTGGAACAGACACAATTTTTCACTTATATAAAATTTAGCTATTTCGGGAAAAGATCATGGTACCGTTAGAATATAATAATATAAGATAGTATTATTAATTTTTTTTTTGCGAGCCACGTTTCACGGGCTGTTTGAAATGGGTAAAGCATAGTTTAGAGAAGATGTACTCACATTTGCGTGTAGTAAGTTGGGGAACTATTTAGGAAAAACCTACCTTAATAAACCCTACCGAGATTCAAACTGTGATCTCTCCACTATTTTAAGTACAGTACATTTTTAAAGTGATGCCTAAGACCACACAATCACTGATGATGGTAATCTTACGCATTGAACTGCTAATAATTTGTATGCTGAAATAACCTTCAAAAGATTAGAATAAATCACAAAAGAAATATTTATATTTCTTCTTAAATTGCCATCAAGTTGTTCATTTTCAAAACTATTAGAATTTCTTTGCTTTCGCTTCTCACTGCTCTTTCAGGCTATACTCATATGTACTAATTACATTTAAGTGTTAGGGATGAGTGAGGTTGACTTTAGAGGAAGAGGACCCAAATTTGTTGGGAAAGAAAGTGGAAAACAATTTTTGTGAAAACCACCCTCTGTACACATGACCGGGATTCAAAACCCGAGCTCACCGTCATCAGCCCTTCAGTCTATTGTGAGAGCAACGTCTTAAACCATTCGACCCCCGAAGTGGTTCTAGTAGAATTAGTAGTTTGTGATATATCCTCTTAGTTTCAACATGCACTTATGATTATAATTAAAACTAAGACCCACTTCGGTGACCACGTGGTCTAGCGCGCTAATCTCGTGTTGAACTAGACTACCAAAGACGGGGAGATCGGGGTTAGATCCTGGTCGTATGCACTGAGGGTGATTTTCCTTAAATGGATTTCCACTCTCGTTCCACGCAAATTTGGTGCACTTCCTTTAAATTAAACCTTCCTGATTCATGAACCATTAGTGTAATTAGTACATAGGCATACAACCCGAACGGTTGGTAAGAGGCAGTGCTTAAAAATTTATTAGCTAGATAATAGTACAAATACTCTAAACAATCATACTCTTTTGGGAACAGCCTTGACTCGAACAAGGATTGCTTCGTTTTAAATTCTACCCTCTCCACATTAATTACGAAGATAATATATTCTTTAATATTCAGGCGTCAGTTATCTATTCTCTAGCTTAATTTACTTTCTCTATCATAATATTAAATAGGCCCAATAGTTTGGTGTGTATCAAGCATATTTTAAAATCTCCTAATTTGTCCTTAAGAACCCGCACATGTTGATGCGACAGCGATTTCTATCCGTTTTGTCAAAACCAAAAAGACACCATCACGGCCTTTAATCATGAGTAGACCGGTAAGAGAATTAAACCCCCAATCGCAAATATTCATTCACCTCGTGCGTAATATGTCAGGACCAGTGTAGACAGTTCCTTGTAAATCCCACCAGTATTGTAAAGTTGCCATCCATTAGCTGTGGTGATAAGAATTATCAATAGTACGGTCAGCTTATGGTCGCTGATGGATGTGAAGCCTCTACTATATGGGTGGAAAAATAAAAGAGCATCGGATGCGCATTGCACAAAGAGATCCAGGTGGACAGATGGATAGACGGGTGGGGGAGGGGGGAGATGCGTACGGAAGATAATGGACGAGAGAGCCAGGGGGGAGAACCAAAGAGGAGAAGAGAGTGTGACAAGATGAAACGCAAATTACGTACATCGACTGACATCCAGGCTGCTGGAGATCAAAGCCATCAGGAAAATTAGTCCATTAAGATCCATCCGTTTGCATGGGAAGCTTCCACCACCATCCATACAGTGGGAGAGGACGAAGAGGAATACGATGACGAGTTACATAAAGAGCAGAAGCAGATGAACGACCCCCTAGCCCCCTCTTCCCCCTTTTCCAGCACCAAAAACCACCCTACTCCTTCTAACCCTCACTTCCCAAAACCCTTTTACTAGCCAGGGTGAAACCGACGAGCAAATCATCCTGTAATTAGCACACCGGGGCAGGCCTGTGACCCAAGTCAAGGGCTCGATTTAACAAGTAGATTATTACTACCAGGGGCCGAATTGAAATGCAAACACGCACGCACAAAGGAGAGAAATGGCTAGCAAAGTGAGAAACTATGGGCTCAGTTTCGAGCAAAGGCCGGGGGAATTTCAGGACATGGCTGAGGACTTTTGCTTATCTGTAGAGATGGTGTTTCTGGACCGTGTCATCTTGTTTTGTTCCATGTATACGATATTTAAACTTGCGACCATATTTGGTAACATTTGTTCCTAGATCATGTATCACATTTTATAGTAGAAGCGTTTAGCCACGAAGATACTAGTTTTGGATAAAGATCTAAAAACAATTATCCACTGTTGAGTTTTAAGCATGTCTAAACTTGGAGTTGACACTAAGTGAGCAAACTACTCTACTTATAAAGTTACAAACGAATACTTATTTTCTAATGTACAAATTTGCAAAATCAAGAGTTTGCATTTGTCAATTATATTTGACCTACGGCTGGCTACACAAATATCATATTGATTCTTCAATCACCGGATTGCCAATATGCTTGATCCTAGATCAACAAAAATTTGGGTTGAAACAAAGTTAATTAGGGATAAAAAATTTCCGCTCACATGACCATAAATTTGATAAAATAATTAAGTAAAATAAATATGGCAACACTGTAAAAAAAACACGGTATTTGAAATATCTGATTATCAAATGACTCAAATACAAATAAATGGTTGGCTATGATTTACAAACCCTATGTTTCTGATAGCCTAGGCTGCCTGAGAATTATAGATTCATTTAAATAAAATGCAATTTTGTACACGTTCCTCATGAAAAATGTTTTAAATATGTGTGATACTTAATGAATGTAAACAATACAATGTAATCAGTCAGAGCCTCAATCAAATTTAAATTTCCTATGATTAAATAAAAGTTTACTTCTTTCTTTTAGCTGATTTGGATTTCAATAATTTTCTCTAACTTATTTTATAGTAGAAATACTTCATTCGAAGGCACTCTAATTTACAATAATATCATTAAAAATGAGTCACATTCGAAATAAATATATAAAACACACATTTATTGATTTATTTTATTGATCACTAAAACAATTATGCAAAAACTATTTCAATTATTACAACATATAGGCTATGTCTCTCATCAACAAGATGATCGGAGAATCAAACAGTCGATTGATTTAAATTAGCTAGTTAGCTTGACTATAGATATTTGATTGACTGTTGCGTCCTAATTGTTAATGGTGCAACTTTTGAGATTTGAGACACTTTAATGTTCTTGAATCTTACTAAAGGATATAAAATTATTTTCTATATTTTATTTATGTTAAATTAATAATTTATATGATTGACGGATTATCCGTTTTATTAAATGTTTTTATAGAAATAGAAGTTTATGTAAAACCCCTTTTATATTAGTATAATTAACTTAATCACTCTCTATCCAAATCATAGGTGTGTGACTATATTAGGGATAGGGTAGAAAATAAATATTAATAGGGGGTGTGTGAGGTTTCAAAAACTTTGACTTCACTTTTACTTCGATTCGAAAATAAAATTCCGGATTCAACAAATACGAAGCTTCGCAAAAAAAAAATTAATATTTAAAGCTAAAATAAACATATATGTTAATCTTTTTAAATTTTCTTTTCTTTTATTTTTCATCAAAAAAGTGTTCACATAAAAAATCTAAAACAATTAAATTACATTTGGTGATAGTAACTTAATTTGTTATTTTGAGATAAAATAATATATTAGTTGTATTTGAAATTTGGCATTTTGTAAATTATTTTTAATGCATATGTGTATGAATAGGCATATATGAAGATTGTTTTGGTGGATCTTTTTAAATGTCATATATGTTCCTTCATATCTAAATTGGACTGTAGCTAGACACATATTTGGTATCTTTCCATCTTTAAACGCATCACAATTTGAAAACAGAGTAGGTTAAAAGGATTATAGCTCTGTACCAATTTATAATTATATAACCAAAAAATCTGGCATTAGCCTGTCCAGAGATTTTCTCAAACTTCCCTATAAGGTACAATGCTGAAACCTCGCACACCGATTAATTGACTGGTTGTAATTACAGCATAATTTCTTAGAAATTAATTTAATATTTTTTGCATGAGGGAGGCCTCAGGGGGGATTCGGCACAATGCGATCATATGACTATAATCATAGATATAGTTTTGATGAGGATTACTCGTGCGGAAAACGGGTCTAACTTCTAGTAATAAAATAAAAAGCGTGTGCTAACGATTTAGGACAAAGAGCATTATATAGACATCCGGAACTTCGTGTGAATTATAAAATTAAACCTACCTACCTGCTAGGAAGAACATTAAATGATATTCTCAAACGTTAGTAAAATCTATTTCATATATTCATACCTCAAGTAATGTGATTTACATGTTTAACTTTTGATGGATATTAGATTATCAATACCTATAAAGCGTATAACCCAAACAGGTAGTAAGACATGGCGCTAAAAAAAAAATTACCTATAAAATAACATTAATAGTTAAGCAAAATTATATTATTATTGGATCCCAAAAACCTATGTTTGTATTTTCTAAAACTGTTCTTCCTACTAAAATCAGGGTATAAGTTTGTTCATCTGAGTATATTCACATCGTGTATATATCTACAGTTTTTTTATAAGTCACAAGAGTAGGACCACCATTTAGGGGGAAAAAAACCCTCAGTACACCAATCAGTGATTTTCTAGCTTCAGCCTTCCCCGCTATCAGCAAACTAAAGCGGATGGGACTGACGCCTTTGTCAGCACGTCCATCGGTGTGGGTAGTAAGCTTGTAGACATACATTTGGTCTCCTATACACTAGAACTAACTTCAACACACTTATAGCGGTGGTGTCCCCCCACGTGATATGAAAAGACAGGTCCTTCATGCCAGGGAATTGTATCGTCTTCATCTTCATCCCCCTGTTTGGGCACAAATCCTGTTCCGGCTCAACCTAAAGCCGATGATTGGATCCGGAGTAGCATGAGCCTCCAGTAATCCAGTTGAAGTCAGAGTTTGTTTGTGAATGTCCACGTCATCTTTCAAACAATTCAGTCAATTTAGAATTCTTTACATAACAAAACACATATTTTACATTTTCACCCTTCATGGCATAATTAATAAAAATAAAATACAAATTTGAAGTCTCTTATCGATAGTCAAAAAACTAACTATAGTATTACTCGTATATAGCTCAACTAGCAAAACTTAAATTACCCCACCCGTTTCAGTGGCCGTACTGTCTAATGCGTCACGTTCGTGATTACGGGGAGTTCGGGGCTCGAATTCCAGTCGGGTTTACTGAGGGTGGATTTATCTAAATAGTTTTCCACTCCCCTTTCACGTAAATTCGGGTATATTATCTCTAAAATGCTCTCATCCTCATTCCTATCAGTATATGTATAAATGTAATGCTATAGCTTTAAATTTAGACACGTTTCAACACTACTTTCTTTTATTAGTCTGCCTCAGACACGGATGATGATTATGATGATGATGATGATTATGCCAGACAGCACTTTACATGGCAAGTGTTTGTCGGCAAGAGGGGAGACGCGAGATAAACACATCCTTCTCTGACGTCAGGGAGGAAGGGGGGATGACTTCCCTATCCGACATTACGCGCCACGCCATCCCAGTCAGAAGATGAGACAATTAAATTAACCACTACTTTACAAACAGCTTTGTTCCTCTCCCGAGGGTTGTGGGATCAATTCCCTCCGGATAAACTAGCTGAAGTATACAGGGAAAAACTTTCCGTGTCTTACAACCCATCCAGGAGTAGGGATGAGAAAGGTATAATTTACAGGAAATCTACCCAAATTCGTTTGGAAGAAGAAGAAGAATAAAAGCACTTTTGGTAAAACCACACTCTCAGCACACCCAACAGGGATTTTACCACCAACCTCCCATCACCGGCAAACCATACTAGACGAGCCTTACATTTTGTCCGCATGCCCACGTACATAACACACACAGATTCACTGTGTTTTATATATATATAAATATATATATATATTTATATAACATATAAAAAAGAGTAAAACTTTATATATATATATATATATATAACTGTAAAATGAGTAAAACTTTATATATATATATATATGTTTTACCCTTTTTACAGTTCAATTTTTATATAAGAAAGCTTTCTAGAATAAACAAACATATTTGTTTGCAGTCAACATTGATGACATTTTACTACGGTATTATAAGTGTTATTTTAGAATATTTGTTAGCAACTATAAAAATGTATAACTAGAGGTCACGTAGCTTGACTTATTAATTCGTGAAAGTAGATTTAGTAGTTTTTCTAGCTGTCAGATAAAGGACTTGCGTGAAAAAAATTGGCCTGTAGAATATTGGTAATCAATCATACATCTACAATACTTAAGACCAGCACCGGTAGACACCATAAAAGATACATCATCATAATATTATCTGGTTTTATGATGATGGTGATAAGGGTTTGTTTGTTTGTTTTCTAAAAGGTTTTAGACTATCCGTCATCAATAATGTGAGTATATTTCATATCAATTATATCGTCCACATCCTTACCCCACTAGTGTAAATGTGCGGATTGTCAAGACGGCTAGTAAGAGGCGGGGGTAAAGAAAAGTTTTAATACTCCATCTAGCTTCTCTTTCACACACACACACACACACACACACTCACTCTCTCTCTTTCCCATTTTATCCCTCTCAGCACTCTCTCACTATTACTCGCTAACACTCATTCAATATTCCACTCACACTTTCTCACACTCATTCTCTAATACTAAAAATCTCAATCTCTCACTCACACACACACTTATATCACTTATACGTGATCACAATCATACACTTCCCACTCACTCTCAAATTTTATTAATCTCTAACTCTCTTTTTCTCTGTACTGTATATAATTACATAATTTAAACTAAGAGAAAACGGTTTAACCGATTCCGGTGAAAATAGGGGCCTAAAATTAAATCCAAATTTCCTAGAGAATTTTCCATCTTTTCCTTCTGTATGGGTGGTGGTTCATCTGTATTATTTGTTTACATCACCATGGAAACTATGATTTACATATAGTTGTATGGTAGTAAATAAAATAGATATATGTTTGATTAAAAATAATAATAATAATTGCTCAATTCTCACTTGAGTAGTTTGGTGCAACCAATAGATAGAGAGCTGGGAGCTGTCATTTTAAAGTTCCCATCATAGCGTGAAGGGGTAAAATATACGTTCTAATTCAAATTAAAAACTTAAAGATAAAAAAATTTGTAAAGTTGATAGCCTTTGACGAGAAAATTTTAACTAGAAAGTCAAATGAGGGCTTATTATAGAGATCTTTTCCTAATAAAATGTTTAGAATATATTTTAGTGCAATAATTTGCATCCATCGCTATAACAATTCACCAGTTTAATTCAATTTTGATATTGAAGGCACACCTTTTGGCATAGCTATTATGATCAAATTATTAAAAAAATTCTCAGAGCCCATTGACTCATTGTTGGTTTTAAAACTTCCCTTGAACCGTTTGTTGTGCTTGTCGTTTCCCTTGAACCAAGCGTTTGTCTTTTATTCTCCCTTGAACCAAGTGTTAGTCCAATAACCCTCCTTGAACCAGTGCCTGGCCCTGTAGCCTTCCTTTAACAAGTTTCTCGTCCATTATCCTCCCTTGAACCAGTTTATTGTCCATTAATCTTTTTAACCAGCTGCTGGTCCTTTAACCTACTTTGAACCAGTTGCTGGCCCAGTAACCTCCCTTGAGTTAATTTCTGGTCCATTACCCTCTTTTGAACCAGTTGCAGGCCCAGTAGCCTCCCTTTAACTTTTTGACAGTCAAATAGCCTCCCTTGAGCCGGTTACCAGTCCTGTAGCCTCCCTTGAATCAGTTTCAGGTCCATTAACCTCCTTTGAACCAGTCGCTGGCTCAGTAGCCTTCCTTGAACTTGTTGACAATCCAATAGCATCTCTGGAACCAGTTGCTAGTCCTGTACCCTCCCTTGAATCAGTTTATGATCCACTAGCCTCCTTTGAACCAGTTGCTGGCCCAGTAGCCTCCCTTGAACTTGTTGATAGTCCAATAGCCTCTCCTGAACCAGTATATTGTCCAGTAGTTCCTTTAACCAGCTGCTGGTTTATTAACCTCCTTTGAGCCACTAGTTGGCTTAGTAGCTTCTCTTGTTCTCTTGAATTAGCGTCTGGTCCATTACCCTATTTTGAATCAGTTGCCAGTCCTGTAGCCTCCCTTGAATCAGTTGCTGGTCTAGAAGCCTCCTTTGAATCAGTTGCCTGTTCAGTAGCCTCCCTTGAATCATTTACCAGTCCTATAGCCTCCCTTAAATCAGTTGTTGCTCCTTTCTGAGGCCGTTCGTGTCGCAGCTAGTGGAAGCTCATGTCATGTTTGGAAGGGACGCAGTGTAGGGAGTTATGGTCGGTGTAGTGACATCACATTATCCTCAGGGTGGGATGTCACCCGATCTCACTGTGAGGAGAAGACACGGTTCCACTGTCATGCTTCGTCAATTATTCCTCACAATAGAAGCATTCAACAACTGTTTGTACTTTGAATTACATTCTTCAGTTTGAACTTAGGTTCACGTTTGGATTTACGACATTCATCTAGTTGTTGGATTTTATTGTATTTTTAGCATCGCGTCTTACTACCAATTCTGGCTATACGCTGGTTTATTTTAGAAAACACATTATTAATGTATTATAATTTTTGAAATTGAACAATTAATAATAATATATATGATCAAAAGTGGTTAGCAGTACTGGTCCTTTAAACAAATGGATTTTTTTAATGACTATTTGATAGGTTGAAAATACTGGTCATTTAATAAAGAAATGACTACTTGAACAATTGGCGATAAGGGCATTTCCAAACAAATGACCTATTTTTTTTATCACCGCGTATTATTACCTGTGCAGGCTACACACATATATGAAAGTTACTCTAATGAGGTAGGGATAAGAAAGGAAGCATTTTATAGATAATCTGCCCGCATTTGTGTGGAAACTTAGTGGGAAACCATTTAGGAAAAAATTACCCTCAGTAGAGCCAACCGGGATTCTAACCTCAACCTCCCCATCCTCAGTAGGCCAGACTATTACGAGAGTGACGCCTTAGACCATTCGGCCATTGAAGCGGGTAAATGACTACTTAAAATGTTAGATATTACTGGGCCTTTCATAAAAAAATTACTACTTAATCGCTATAAGTACTGGTCCCTTCATAAAAAAAAACTACTTGAACGTTTGAGAATACTGATCCTTTCATAATCAATACCTGAATACAAATCATATTTTTATCTTTGCATTTATGTAATTTATATATTATGTCTATAATTTTTTGTTGCTTTAGAAGGAAATGTCAATAAAGATAAAAATAATAATAATAACAGGCTCATAAACTCACACTTTGTAAAAGAGATATTGGGTAGTTTTGCAATATTTATTTAAAATAAAGAAAGTGTTTTTAAATACAGTGCATAGCTAGAAAGAGGCTACGTATGTTTATGATTGAAAGCATCAGATAATACAAATTCTTATATGCAAAATTTTAAAACTTATTAACTGTAATGGAAGAAAAGGAAAGTATCTGCTAGTTTGTTATTTTTAGTTAGGATCATTTACATAGATTTATTGTATCTCAAATGTTTGGTAAATTAATGAAGTTATTATAGCCATTTGGTCTGATCTACCTACTGTATGTGGGTGGCTCTGAAGGGCTTCGGGAACCCCATACACTTAATGGCGAATTTGTGGGACAGGTTCTCTAGCATCTAAAGCAATTATGCTAAGTGCATTAGCAACTACGTACAATGACAGCTAAAGCTCGATCCGATCGAACTCTCATTTCAAAAGGAAGACAAGGGCAACTTAGCGTCAGTACACCAAATTAGCATTCTATCTGGCTGTGTTCTCTTTTGTCAGATGTATTGTGTGCTAGATCAGGGATGTTACTTCATGGACTATTGGTCTAAGAAGATGGTGGCTGTAATAGTATCTACTGTAATCAAATAGCTGTCCCTCTACATCTATTGTAGGCTAGAACAGGAATGTTGCTTCAAGGAGTATCAGTGTAAGAAGAATCAGTCCCTATAGCTCTATTGAAGGCAAACCACGCTCTTTTTGAAAGTACAAATAAGTACAAATTTTGTAAACTTAAAATACAAGCTATATCAGTAACTTATGGATATTTACTTAGTTTTTTTTCTGAAATCATATAATACTATTGCTATTTTATTTTATTTATCATTCCAAAAATGGGGAAGGGTTAGAAACCACCCAACTTATAAGACTATTTCAAAATATTATTTACAAACTACCTAACTCTAAAATAGACACAACACTCAATCTTCTATTCGTCAATGATCAGCCAAATTCATCAAATGATAATTATTTAGACCACGCCAAGAACTCAGCCCAGGACTTTCACCAAAAAGCAAGAGTAGGTCAGAAACGTGGTCACGTGATTGGCTCTGAACCAACCACATGGTTTCATAATGAACTACTACGCGTTATTTGAAAATATATTTTAACTTTGTCCACTCTGCTCGACAAAATTTGCTTGAGAGACCAAAAACAATTCTAAAACCAACCCACTCTTGCCTTTGTGAATATGATTGGTAGAGGCATGTACTATGAGTTAAGATATATGCAGACAACTATATCGACTGTTTTGAAGTGACTTGCAATGAGTAATAACCCATTAAATGGCCTGAATGCAAGAATTACAATATAATGAATTTTTGAAAGATTGTGGCATTCAACTACACGAAAAATGCAGGCTTGCATTCAGTCCGGTGGTGGCTATTTTGAGCACTTCAAATTATGTTAAGCAGCTTCACATTGCTGGAGTAAAAACAAGACTATAGTTCGAAAACAAGGTAAAATGGGGACACACGTTTATGTGAAGTTCTTTAATTGTTTTTGTGTATCCTGTCCACCATCTAAGTGGGGCCCTCACATGTTATGGTACATCCTGTATATATGCCCTTTTATCAGTGTTTATTTGTTTCGTGGTGGAAAAATACTAATTAAAAAACACTCAAAGAGATTGTTAACCAAAATATATTTATGTGCATTCAAAAAGAAGACATGTAGGATATCAGCTATGTCTAGTCTGAAATGTGAAACATCATGGGTCAATATACATTACTGCGATCGTGTTAATTCTCTACTGTACTCAAAGCAGACACTGATACTCTGTTTTATCTTTCTGATGAACGTGTAAATCATTCTTGATTCTTTCACAGCTTTGGCTGGAGGTTTCCACAAACCAAATAGGAAGGATTGGTTGGTGACTGTGGGGAGAACTGTAAAAAAGGGTAAATCTTTGAGATTAGTAAACAGCAAAACATTTCATCTGGAAAACTATTCGAATAGTGGCTTTGAAAACTCATCAAAAATGAATCTGCGAAGAAAGAAAGATTCAGAGGGAGGGAGATAGGATATGAGTGAGAGGGGGGGGGGGGGGGTCCAAGTCCNGGGGGGGGGGGGGCGGTCCCAGTACTCAAGCCCTAACTGCTTGCAGTTTGCGAAAATATAAGCAGCTGCAGTTTGAGAAAAGTGGTGTTAAAAGTGCGTGTTATAAATACTGTAGTGGTTACTAGTTTAGTTTATAGTATAGACTAGTTTTAAATAGGGCCAAGTTAGTTGTTGTGTAGGTTAAACTAGAATATTTATTCCGTATTTTTGGTTTTAGTATGAAGATCCTTTTAAAAAAATACAAATAAATATTTTGTGTTCAAAATTTAAGGTATATTACTATTTATTAGTGTTATTTTTGAGGTATTAATAACCTAATATCAAATTTAACTGCTCCTGATCACACAACTTGATATATGAACATATAGGCCTATCTGAAACAGATTTTTAGTAACTTTCGTAACTGTTAAACAAGTTTATTCCTGTCTGAATATGACTGTAGACATGGTGATCTGACTATCCAGGGCGCAAACAACCCCAGCCTCTTCCCCCCTCCTCCTTGTAACCATTTGCAATACCGATGTGTCACAGATATATTATTGTCAAAATCTTCACTACATTTGGTCAAGACGGAAATGCCATTATTAAATAAATGGTACGGCGCACCGCACAGACTTTCTCTCTCTTTCTATAAACTCGTAAGATTTCTGAACGGAATAATGTACATTGTATCATCACCAGTCCACATAAGAACACGCATAAAATAATATACAATGATATAGAATCAATGAGAAAAGAGGCGCATCTTTGTCCACCTAAGAGCATTTCAAACAGTTTAATGTCTTCCACAAGGGTCAACACTTCGTATTAAAATTTCGATTTCTGGTTAAAATTTTAACATTTTATAAGGTGTTGCAGATCTTCAAGTCATCGCATTGATATTTAATTATTCATTTATACATTTTGACCAATAAAAAATGTAAATATTGACTATTGAGTCTAAAATGGAGATAGATCATTGCTGTGCAAACATTTCTCCTAAGAGCTTTAAGGAAAAATAACATACTTTTTTAGATACTTATATTTAATTACTCTATGGCATTGGAGAATTATTGCGTTAAGACTTAAGTAGTATATGTTTACAACTAAAGCTCACAAAATTGTATTAATATATTTGCAAATATCTCAGAAACTGTTGCTTTTATAAAAATATATGTCAAATAAAAGTTTTTTATTTCTAATAGTCCTACAATTTTGCAATGATAAGTTGTTTAGTTTCTCAAATAGTTGTGGAGATACGGAAATTAACGCTTCTGTAAAGTACCCTAAAAATCATTTTCATAGGAAAATGAAAATAGCCAGTTTATTTATAATCTTAATCAACGCCTAGATACGAATTTTAATCAAAATCGTTTGAGCAGATTTTGAGAAAACCAAATTTTTCTCTTTTCGCCCTTCAGTAAACTACCCTTAATTTTAAGTTTTTATAGACACACAGACAGACGGCATTGCAAAGACTATTTTTTAGGGTTCGGGGGGTCATGAGACGTCGACATCCATCAACATTTCAGGTTAGTTTTTTTTACGGTCGCAATACTTAAACTTTAATGTCCAAAAAGTTAAAAAATTCATATAATTGCGTATAGATTGAAAGTTATTGATTTTATAAAAATATGTTTCGGATAAAATATCTGTATTATAAATATATATACATATTTGTAATGCTAAGTAATTTCATATCTCAAATAGTTTCGGAGCTATTATAAAAAATGTTAATTTACGCATCAGACCGGAGCCCTTAAAGCCATTTTGCCGAAATATTGAGAGTAGCCATTTTGTTTGGAATATTTATTAATGTTCATAAATGAAATTTAATCAAAATCGTTAGAGCCGATTTTGAGAAAATCGACTTTTTCTCTTTTTTCCCTTCAGTAAACTACCCTTAATTTTAGGGGTAGATATCCAATTCCAAAAACCCCTCGGGGCAACCCTATGAAAACCCTAGATATCAAGTTTCAGCTCAATCGGTAAAATAGTTTAGGCTCTAGTTGGAGGTACAGACAGACAGACAGACAGACAGACAGACGGAAATTCAAAAACCACTTTTTCGGATTCAGGAAGTCATGAAACGTCAAAATTCATCAAAATCTCGTGTTCGATTTTTTTGACGATCACCATACTTTCTCTACCTGTAAGATAGAGAGAAAGTAAAAGGTACAATATTGGACCATGTAAGAAAGTGGGGCTCAACTTTCCAAACCCAAATTATTAAACCTACAACTTTATTAGAGGAAGATGAAATCATCTCTTAAATTATCCAGGCTGGGTATGCGATGCATGGGCTTTGACGAAGTGGCATTAGTTTCTCAATGTCTGGTTTAAAGCCACTTACCAGAAATCTAAGATCACTTGCTCCAGCGCCAAACCTGCCCTCCTAGTTAATAATTTTTTCTTTTTTTCTTAGATAATCACTCCCCCTCCCCCCTACCTCAGGTGATATGGACAACTTTAGGAACCACTGCTTTAGAAGTTATTTGGAGTTTATTTTTAAACGTATCATATTAAAAATATATAGGTAGGGATAGAAATAAATATAGAGGGGGAAAGATTTATTCCAGGAGAGGGATATTTACAGGGGCCATCGTAAATCCTACTCCCTTCATTATGCCACCACTAGGCATACCTTTATATAAGAAGTGCTCAATGTAAACTTTCAGTCTTGAAAGGAGGAGGCGCTATGAAAATGTATAAATGTTAAAACATTTTAAAACAAGCTTTTAATATATTTAATCCTTGCCCTTAATCACCATAAGAATAAACTTCAGAGAGCATCTCAAATAATTTCATCATTCATAACTTTTCTTTGTCTACGGCAGTTGGGGAGGGGGGACTGTATCCCATAAACCACATCCCCTAAAATGTTGACCTGGCTACAACCTTGAGCTACCAGTAAACTTTATCATATTATTCGGTCCAATTTTATAAGAAGGGGCTTTTATAAATACAAACACATTTTTAGCTTCCAAAACAATAACATTTTACGACTTTACTCGTCCTATTATATAGGTATTGATGATATCTATCAAAGGAGACAAATAAAAATGATATAACCTGACGTGTGAATAATTTAAAGTAGATATACAGTCAAACTTGGTTATGACGGCCTCGGATATTCCGTCAGCTCGGGAGTAGAGTCATTTTTTCAGCAGTCCGGTCAAACTGTCATCTATTAACGTTATAAAAACCTCTGTTTTAGCATCACTACCACTTGGTTGTAGTGTAAAAAACTTCTTGGATATTTTACTTTAATTTGTATTTAAATGTACGTATATGTAAAAAAAAAAAAGACCTGAAAAAATTTGCCAATTCCTACAGAGGGTTATTTTATGGCAAGCTGGGAGTGTACTGGTCATAAAGTGCGCGGGTCTAATAATAGACTAAATGGCAAAACAAAGTCAAGGAAAGGGTTTCGGGAATCGTGGACGCTTCCAGATCAAAATGAAGTGAGGACTAGCCCTCCTTCATTGTCACTGAGTTGGCTGCCCTGGAACTGTCTCGTGTGCGCGTCTAAGCTCAAAGCTAAGGTTTTTTTTTCGTGTTTTATAAGTTCAACGTCAGTTTTAGTAGTCATCATGTAGTCATTATGCATAGGCCTACATTTTTTTTATAATCATGGCAATTTGTAGTACAAAAAGAAAAGTTCTGCCTATTTAAGAGAAAGTAGGTGTCATTAGAGCATGTGAAAGTTGACGCAAAAAAGCTGATTTATGTCGTGAGTGAATGGATTAGTAAATTCTACTGTAGGCACAACTTTAAAAGTGTTCTGTTGGTACCTCTTTTATAACGTCACTGACATAACGTCAACATTTTTTGTTCCCTTCAATGACGCTATAACCAAGTTCGATTGTAATAACTTTTCTATCTGTCGGATAAATCTCTTCCTATGAAAATTGGACTGTAGCTAGAAACTCGAAGTCTTGCCATGCCAGCTTTGAGCCTATAAATCTTATGGTATCGAAAGTGATCTTAAAAAATCCAACACAAAAAATTATCTGAGGCAGTGGCGGACTGAAAAATGTACTCTCTAGTGTAAGAGTATTGTACTGAAGTTAATATTTCTGTATGTTTTCCCAACTAAGAATTCTATGGGTACTTTTAATGTTTATAGTGGTGTATCTTTTGAATATGTAGCTGTAAGCCTGAACCTGGTCTTGACTTGTATACATTTGAATATTCTTAATTGTTTTATGTTATACCATTCCTTTACACGTTTCATGACCGTCTCTGTGGCTACAGATCCAGGGATATCGGGCTCGATCCCCAGCGCTTTCGAAATTTATCTGTGAAACTGGGTCTGTAACGGAGTCAAAATCATTCTTGTGCGGACAAATGAGGAGCTACTTTAATAAAGAAGTAGCAGCAGCTTTGATTTAGAAAATTGAGTTTAATGGCTGGAGGGCTTGTTGTGCTGACCACATGACACCCTCTATCCGCAAATGTTGACACTATCATCGATGACGGCGGTGGCCGCTTGTTCGGTATATATCGCTTGCGGGCTTAAACCATGGACCATTTAACCATTTAACCATTTAACCATTTAACATGTTTAAAGATTTTCATTCATATTATTTGTGATTGAGAGGAGAGGGGAGGTAAACTCCTCACTGGGCCCCCTTACTCCCCTCCTGGTTGCGCCACTGATCTTAAACAGGATTTGAGCCTTCCTCATGGGGACTTAGGGGTGGAGGGCGTGAGAATCCTGCCCCTTCACCTGATTCTCTTTCAAGTGTCGAGTGTTATTTTTGCGGACGTGTGGATGCGCGACCTAGCAGATGCACTTGATAGGAGTTGTTGAGCCAATTAGGGCGTCGCTTTCAGCGGTCACGTGCGGAGAGGGGTTGATCGAGAGATAGGGGGGAGGTGGAGTGGTGGCACATGTTGCACAACATACTTGGGAATATGGGTCTGCACTTGTACAGCCTCATTGCATCGTGGGAGAAAAACTGATTATGTTGAAATACATTTCACTGAAATTTTTTTCCAGCGCATGGAATTTATTACTTTATTCAACTATATAAAAGGACTTGCTTATTTATTGATTGGCATCGCGTTTTACACCCCTTCGGGTTCTTCGAGTATTTACTGATTACCATAATGTGTTAAAGATGAATAAGTTTGTTGAATCCATAGGAAGTGTAACCACATTTGAGTGGTGGTATAGTGGAAAACAATTTAGAAAAACTCGCGTCAGTACACCTGATAGGGACTCAAACCCCGATATCCCTGTTGTCGGTATTCCAGTTTATTGATATATATATATATATATATACATATGTATGTATATAAAAAGAACTCATGGTTAGTTTTACCTTAATAAGAAAAAAAATACTTTTATACATATTAAAAAACAAAAATATTAGTCGTGAAGTTCAGAATATGCGTTTATTTTTCAAATTCAAGCAGTCTTAATATTAGATGATAAATATAAAATATTTGCATACGAATCTTATCCATGTTAGCTATAAGCTCACTTTCACTTTTTGATTAATATATTTTTATTAGTATTAGTAAGTTTAACACCAAGGTTACAAAAGGCAAATTTTGAGTGAAAAGGCAAATAAAAACAATAATAATAGTAATAATAATAATAATAGACAAATGTGTTAAAAATTGAAACATTAGGGGCTTTAAGAATAAAAGAGCATGTATGACTTGGTGAATGCGTGTTGTCGAAGCGAAGGGAGTATTCAAGGATAGGGAAGTGTGGAGAAAGTTAGGGAGGACGGATTAGGTATGTATGAGTGTATGTGTAATAATAAAATAAAAAGATTGGTTTTAAAAATAAAAGCTATTCAAAATGCTAGAAAACTGACCTCTTGAATAGCTACTAATAAATGTATTATATAAATATAGCCCACTTTGGTGGCCACATGGTCTAAGGCACCACTCTCACAATAGGTTAGACTGCCGATGACAGGGAGATTGAGGTTTGATCCCGATCGGGTGTACTAAAGGTGTTTTTCTAAATGTTTTCCACTCTCCCTCCACGCGAATGCATGTACACTTCCTCTAAATGCAACTTTCCTCAACCCTAACATATTAGTGCATAGGCGTATATAATCCAAACGAATAGTAAGTTGCGGTGCGAATTTTTTTTTTTAATTGTTTGCTTTAAATCTTGCTTCCCGTCCAGACTATTTGTAATTAATTACACTCGTTCGTTAAGGATTAGTTAGAGTTTTAAAGAAGATAGGCCAAAATTCGCGCGAAAGAAGAATGGTAAATTATTTGAGAAAAATTATCGATTTAAGTGCACCCAGTTGGGATTTGAACCCATAGCTTTCCATTACTGACAAAACCAGATGAACTTGACGTTCAGTCCACTGCCCATCAATGTGGGCTATGTTCAATAAAAAAATAATATAACACCCATTTTGTAAAATAAATATGTATTTATTTAAAGGCCAAGTGTTTATATTCTAGTCCATTAAGGGTGAAAAATGGCTTTCCTTCCCATGTTATAAGCACCGTCATATGGATCGTTCATACCCTAATGTTCTCAGTTGTCATGTTTTGTTATCAATTATTGATGTCACTTATCTCATATCCCTATAGGGCCGCACTTAAAAAAACAACAAAAAAATCACGAGTCAAGCTAACAATATTTGGCGTTGGTCTTGGCAAATACAGAAAAAAAAATTATGGAGGGAGAATCAATGCTGCTCTTTGTCAATTATGCAGACGATAAACCAAGGGCACGCCAAGAACTCAAATTAAAAATATAATTGCTCTCTGCATCATCCATAGATGGGTTTATTATAATACACTTAAATCAGCCGATACGGTGAAGGTTTTTAGACAGTTTTGTTAGCATTAGGGAGAGTTGGTTCCTCTTTGTGAAATTACTACCTCTGTAACATCAAAAGAAAAAATATATACATGTTTTTGGTTGCTTGTGTTCCGAGATATTTCAATCAATGCCATATTATTTAGTTCTACCGGAGAGTACTCTTTGTAAAAGTTTGAAACAAATATTCAAGAACATACTATGTCAAAAAAAAATATATTACTTAATTTACTGAACATTTTAAATTAAATATTAAATATCTGGAAAACACAGTACAATTAGAGGTCTTTTAAAAATCCCTTTATACCAAAGGTTGAAATTTCTTATAAAAATATTTTTTTTTAGCATTGCGTCTATCTTACTACCCGTTAAGTTTATAAACCAATTTAGGCCTAGTAATTACGCTAATGAGTTAGGGATGAGGAAGGTTGAATTTATATGAAGTGTACCCGCATTGGCATGAAGGAAACTTGGAAAACTATTTTGAAAAAAAAAACTAGCCCTGATCTCTCTGTTATTGGGAGTCTATTCTAACACGAGAGTGACACCTTAAACCATTATATTACCGAATAAGGTTCCTAGGAGAAGAGTTTAAATAGAAATTGAATCACGTATTAAAAGTCTTCAGGCTTGTAATTTAGAAAGAACTAAAGAAAATTACTACTTGTGAATTATTCTTTTTCACCATTGCGTATGCAGAGTTTCAGCTTAGTAGGGCTATTTGTAGTTTAGTCAACCAAATAAATGGTCATGCAGTCCAAGGCGTAAGTCTAAAAAAGGTATATATAAGTTTAAAATAAATGGTACAGCGTAAAGCACAGACTTTCTCTCTTGTTTATCTTAAAATAAAGACATTTACTAAAACTCGTAAGATTTGTGAAACTAAATAATATATATATATATATAAATTGTTGAAGAAATACTACACTAAAGATCATAAATGAGACAATTTACTCTGTTATTTGCTCTATGGTATTAGGAACTAAGAAAACTGTTACAGACAAATTGAGAAAAATGAAACATCTCTGTCCACCAAAGAGCATAAGAATCAAATTCATTTTCTGACAATTAAAAAGTATGTATATTTTTTGATAGTTCAGAAACTATTGGTTCTATTAAAATATATTTTAGGTAAAAGATGTATCTTTATTAGTACTAAAACTTTTACAATAATAAGTTATTTTGTATCTCAAATAGATGTGGAGTAATGATGAAATTTTGAAAATTTTCCTCATGTAAAGTACCCTAAAATTCATTCACATAAGAAAATGAGAATGGCCATCTTATTTATAATGAAAAACATTGTCTATATATAAAATTCAATCAAAATTGTTAGAAAGAATTTTGGAAAACTCAATTTCTTCTCTTTTTCCCTTGAGGGTTATATGTCTAATTCCATAGAAACCTGGAGGGAACCTTATAAAAAACTCGGATACCAAGTTTCATTCCAATTAGTAAAATAGTTTCGGCTCCATCACGTAGTACAGACATACAGAAGTCATTGAGAAAACCACTTTTTTTGGTTTCAGGTAGTCATGAAACGTCGACATTTATCAAAATCTCAAATTTGATTTTTTTTGACGATCACAATCTTTCTCTCCGATGTGTCGAGAGAAAGTTAAAAAGCCTGGTTTGAACAACCACTTACTTACTTACTCTATGGCATTAGAAACTTGAAAGTTCATTGCTGCACTCACAAAAGTACGTCCCATATTCCTATCTTTAGGTAGCTCTATCCAGTCCACCTCATTACACACTCTCCCTATATTGAGCTAGTTCTATCCAGTAGACCTCATTACACCCTATCCCTATATTGAGCTAGTTCTATACAGTAGACCTCATTACACCCTATCCCTATATTGAGCTAGTTCTATCCAGTAGACCTCATTACACCCTATCCCTATATTGAGCTAGTTCTATCCAGTATACCTCATTACATTCTATCCCTATCTTGAACTACTAGTTCTACCCGGTCCACATCATTACACCCACTATACCCCATCTCTTTCAGGTCCATACTAATTTTTTTCTCCTATCTGTGTCTAGGTCTTCCCAATATTCTCTTCCCATTGAGTTTTCTAGTAAGCACCCTGAACACAATTTCAGAATCTCCCAATCTTGCTGCATATCCTGCCCACCGCAATCTTCTAAACTTGATTATCCTAATAATGGTACATCTACTAGTTTCCTTGAGTCATTATGCAGAGTATAAGATGTTCATGGTCCTTAATTTGCCATCCTTCCCCACTAGCAATCATGCAGTTTAATACTTAAGGCTCACAATAAGTTTAGTAGCGAAAACTTTTATTTGTTTCTAAAAGAACGTTAGCTATTATCAACTTTCCGCTCTCTGTTTTTTGGTTCCTTAGCTACCCGAAGAGGTAGTCCCAGTGTATAATGTGTTAGACTCACCATGCATGTAAAAAACTGGTCTAAGTTGCACCCCTTAAGAATTTCCCTAACTACTTTTTAAAAGTTTAAAATTCCAGTTGCCACGTGACTCAAGGCATCACCTATTTGATTTTTTAAAATACGCCCAAGGTGCACACGTTGGGGTTTCACTAAGTAGATATGAAAAGTTCCAACTTTCAGTTTTTCTTGGGTTTGGATTACTCACCGGTAGTCACGGGGTTTAAGACTCAAGATCTCAATATACAGTCAACAACGTTTTTGGTTAACTACTTTCGACACATATATTTGGTTCACAATATCCGGAGTTCACTAAAACTGTAATGTGTTTACACTTTAACTTAAGTGAGAGGGGTAGGCACAAACAAAACAAAATTTTCACAAACATAATCAATGTTAGTGAAATCTGTCAACTAACATTTAAATAGTCGGATATGTGCTGTTGCTTGCTCAATAATGATTTAGTTAATATTTTATACGTATCCTTCTCAAGAGTCTGCATTTTTTCCCACACTCAATTTCACACTGTACAATACATAACATTGTATTTATATGATTATTTACTTGGCTACTCTGGTGTTTAAGCCGCCTTGTAAAGAAACCTATTTTGCCTACTAATGTGAATATAAAACAACCAATACAAATTATAGTTTCTTTTTGAATCTAAGATTGGAATGTATTATTTATTTACTATTTGGATTTTCAGTTGATTTTATTATCAAATAATCAGAAAAAAATTAATTCTATATTTATTAGAAGAATACATCATTGATCACCACGGGGCTTAAGACAGATTATTTTTAAAAAACATTAATTTTATTAAATTTTATTAGTAACATTATATCCTATAAGTTAACCAGATGTCTATGATAAATTTCAGCTCAATCGGTGCAGTGGTTTGAACGTAATTGAGCAACAAACTAAGGGACAAATTTTTATTTTTATACATTAGTGGGATTACATTAATAATCAGTAATTAATGTCAAAACACATCATTCGCAATGCAATAATTATAATTATGTGAACATATGTTGGCTTGTTTGTTAATATACAAAACGACCAAACATACAATTTAAATCGAACAAATGAGATAAATATAAAACGTAAATATTGAAACAAAATTTAGGCGTGAGAGTTCAACAAATGCTCCCAAATAAATGTGACATTTTATGTTACATAAATTTACTCATTTGTCTACACCGTAACAGTTGATTAAAATTCTTCCCAATAGTCCATCAACTAAACCATCACAAACTATATAATTGTGAGTGGAGTTGCAGCACAAATTAAACTAGCCGCATCATGCAGATTATATTAAATATAAATATATTTATATAATGCATCCCAAAATATACTACATGTAGTTATTTAATAATTAATTTATGAACCTTAAAAGTGTACACAATTATTTCGTATAATGTATGTAAAAATAATAATCACTTGAATGTGAAATATATATATTTACAATTCGCTTTTCAAACAAATTAAATTATGTGTTTGAATGAAGTTCAATTTGAAAATTTAGTTTGAAAAATACTTATCCTCGTGAAGATGTGTAGTATTAGTTTAGTTATACTATTATATATTATTCCTGACTAGGGGGATGCCAGGCCTCCACCGTGGTTTGGATTCCACGTTAAACTGTAGGTCCTCCATTTCATCTCACAATCACCCTACCATTACACATTAGCGTAAGTGCGTATAACTCGAACGGGTAGTAAGACGTGGTGCTTATAGTAATAATAATATTCCTGACTAGCAGAAGTACCCGGTTCTGACCGTGGTAACAATGCAATGTATTGCATGGTTACCCCTGGTAAAGCTTTTATTTTCTTCAAACAGACAGAAAAAGATATCTTGATTTTATTAACTCCGACCCAGATTTTAATTGATCTAAAAAAAATCTAATATAAATTTTAAAATTCCAACTTCGAGGTGCACATGTACGTGCATAGAGGCTACTACTATTTAAAATTTAAAATCTCTTCATGTGATAGATATCACGCGATGTTCATGAGAGACAAACAAAATCTACATTTTATTAATATATTATTATTATTATTAGCACCGCGTCTTACTACCCGTTCGGGTTATACGCACTTACGCTAATGTGTATTTGTTAGGTTAATTGTGAGATGAAATGGAGGACCTACAGTTTTAACGTGGGATCCGAACCACGGTGGAGGCCTGGCATTCCTCACATTCACAAGTTGTGATTAATACACATCTTGTCAGAGGTGAAGGAAGGGTTTGGCAATCAGATAAATCCGTGCCGGGACCGAGGATTGAACCCCGGACCCCCAGCACAGAAGTCCGACACCTTACCACCAGGTCACCTTTTATTAATATAGAAGATAGATAAAAGAAGATTAGAAGGAATTTTACTTTTAGGACTTTCCCAACCTGAAATCTTATAAAGTGTATTTATTATGTCTGCTGTTTATAGCTATGTAACAGTTTTATACATACAAATTACTTGTCAAAACTGTTGAGATATATTTGATTTATATTTGTTATATTTATTTTTTTGACCAAACTAAATAAAATTTTACTCCAGTAGAAACATAGAGTTTAATTTTATTCACAAGGTGATATCAACAGTTGTTGAATATCTGTCATGAGCACAGTGGCATTAGATGACAAAATTTTCAAATGAAAAGAAGAAGTCATTAAATTTCAGGGCATCCTAGACAGATATTAAAGAACTGTTGAAGTCTTCATGTGAAACAAATTTAAACCCTATTTTTCTACTGGAGAAATGGTTGATTTATTTTGTTGAAAAAAAAGTTTTGCTATAAAAACCCTGCATAGACCCTGCCCTTAACTCACGTTCGCTACATCCCCCTACCCCTTGATGCATGCGTATAGGCCTAATATGAAAGGGTGAAAAATAAATGTGAGCTAAATTAGAAATGCTTAGGAGTAACAAATTAAAATAAATAAAAAAAGTGATGAAATGTGTGTTACCTAAGCTAAGCTATACCTGAGAGTGGTGCGGGATGCGTCGCTGGTGTTCTTATTAACGGCGGAGGAGCGTCTTGCTCGCTAGTTTATGATACGAGCCGCCAGGCAGCAGCAGGCGAGGCGGAGGGGTCGAGGCTTGGTATATACGACCTCTGCCGCCCAACACATCACCATGCGATGCTACTGCTGCCTGACTTTAGAGATAGCGGCGGCAAACTGAAAATTGCCGGCACTTGGACCGAGAAACAATGGCGTCTGCATAGCAGCTCCGTTGGGAGAAATTCAGACTCACGTTTTAAATTGCTCACTTCTTTCCCTTTATTCCGATCTCCCCCACCTCCATCCCCTTCTATATATTTCTTCCATTGTCGCTTTTTTTTTCCTTTCTCTTCTTTTGACCATAAGTTGTTATGTTTTTTTCTCTCTTTCTGTATGTTTCACTTTAATGGTCCTCAACATCATTGACTATTTTTGTGCTATCCTAGTTTGGATATTTTGAAAAAGATATATTTTAAGTTTTTTTGCCTTGAATATATTCGCACAGACCAAATTTCATAATGAGGGCCTTTAAGTGAATACAAACATTTTAATCTTCTTCTGACAAAAATTGATAAGTACTACTTTATTAGTGTTATATTATGAGAATTGATGAGAGGCTTATCTATTTTAAACGTGACAGCTTCTGATAAACCCGCTTCAGTGGCCGAATAATGTAAGGCGTCACTCTCATGCTAGACTGGCCTGCTGGTGATGGGGAGATCGAGGTTCGAATCCTGGTCGGTTCTAGTGAGGATGGATTTTCCTAAATGGGCTCCCACTCTCTTTCCACGCAGAGTGGGTGGATTACCTCTAAAATGCGTTCTTCCTCCTCTCTACCTTATTAGAGTAGCTATTATATATGTTTATAGCCATCAGAACTCAGTGATAAAAAATATAAAAGCTTCAGGTAACATGACTTGACTTAGGTGTATGTGAAATTATATCAAGTTGCTTTTCTAGCTGTAAGATAAGGTCGTTTCTAAAATTGGACTGTACATTTGTTTTCAACAGTGGTATTTGTATGAAAAAAACAGTCTATAAAATGATAAAATAAATTAATTCAATTTAAAATCAAATTCATAAAGTCGAGTTTCTTAGAGAAAATGTGTAATCAATGGAAGGATTGTTGAGCGAGTCGTCAAGGTCTTTAACTCATTTGGTCTGGTTTACTGGTTACGAAAAAAAGTTGTTTGAATCACGGCTGGGGGGGTGACTGAGAATGTGTTTTCCTTCAAGGAAACTAATTATACCCCATTCTAATCCCTGCTTCATTTAGCATACATATTATGAAGAGTGCCTGAACGGGTATTAAGACGTGGTGTAAAAAAATATTATATTAAACTAATGTGTGTTGACATTTTTTATAATTTTCCTTTAAATTAATTTCTAACTCAATTATACGTGAAAATGTAGCTTATCTTCTGGAAGAAAGATTTGAAAAGATTGTTATTTTTTGATACATTTGCTTTTTTAAAAAAAACTCTTTTAGGACATATTTAACCATTTATTTGTGTTTTCTAGAACTCCAAATAAATACATGCTAGCTTTGTTAGGTGACATCAAACACTGTTTGTTAAATTTCAGATCTAAAACACCTCAAATAATTCATGGTTTGAACTTCATAATCTGTAACCAAATATGTAGATCCCAAGGAGGATTAACTAAATAAATTGCAGCTGTCCTGTTGGGTACTTATCTCTGTTAAAAATTTAATCGTGATTCGTCAATTAGCTATAAAGCCATAAAAAAGACATGCCAGGATAAACAAAAAATGAAGTCATATCAATCCCTTTTACTATAAAAAAATTTGGCTAGAAATAAAAACAAATATGTGGTGAAATAATCTCGTTAGATTCCTCAATTTAAAAAGTAATAGAGGAAATAACCCATCCATACCGGTGCTCACGCGGCCTAGGATATAAAATGCGTAACTTACAGGATAAATGTCGATTTTCGAATCTCGCTAGATGTACTAGACTCTAGAGGATTGTATTCCTATTCGCTCTTCATACTAATGTGGATACATTCCCTATAGTTACCCTCCTCGCGCCCACCTTATATATTCAATTGTTAAATAACCCTCATAGTAAAATCAACGTCCTCAAAAAAAACTTTAAAAGGAAATTTTTTCCCCTTGGTCCAGTAATAAGATAAGATTATTTCTCTCTAAACGGAGCTTAGCGATAATTTACCAATGTCAATCGGCAGTTGTGAACCCCGGTGAGGAAAACAGCATATTTTCAAAACCATTGGGCGGGCAATAAGGGTATCACCCCCTTTTCCAAAAGATTGCCAGTAATTTAACAAAACAAATGAAATACTACTATAATAATAAACATTCAAGATGTGTCGAATGCATAGTCTACATTTACAGACCAAGATTACGATTTGGTATTCAAAATGTAAACCAATATACCAATTAAAAGTGTCCGTAAAAATTTCAATGTGAAAAATTTACAAAAATAATATTTTTCCCCCATTTTCTCCTTCATTAAGTAAATATCTGGGTCAACAAAATGGATATAAATTAACAGATATAAGAGTTTCAATACATGCTATCCCCACTTCGCTTCTCCCCCTCAAAGAAAACTTTTGGGTGTATCATTGTATATAGGTCCATCCTAAAATTCATATAGTAAACATTGTACTCGTATATATAGTTTTATGATACCATTCACTGTGCCACTAACAGTAATTGAGTTGATGTTTGTCAAAAGATAAAATAACATTGGGTTCAAAAGAAAAAAAAAGCTCGGTGTAGGGCGTGGGTGGGTGGTGGATATAATCGGTTTGTTGCACTACAACTCTAGACGCCACAAGACGCCGGTCTTCCTCTCGTCTGCAGCAGGCAATAAAGCGTCTCGTTTGGTCGCAGGACGTGTCTGTTGGCTACAATGGCACGACAGCAATGTTGGCAGCCCCTGTACGTGTCTCGTCCTCTGGGAGCAGTAACATGACTGGGAAAGGACTCCTTGTGTCCTCCTTCATCGGGTCGGTGGTGTCGCCTGCACTGCATTTCATGAGCACGCTTGACATTACCATCATCTGAATATACGCTCATACAAACTGGAGACTCTCTAACCCATATATATATATATATATATGTGTGTGTGTGTATTTTTTTATCAACCCTAAGGGACACCTCAGGTGGCGTGGGGTCTATTACACAAACGCATTTTATTGTAAAATTGTTTTATTAAGAGGAAGACACAACCATCAAGCACTATAAATCACAATAAACACATAAAAAAACTTGAAACAAAATATAACACTTATTGATACAATGTGTCAAACAATAAATAATCCACTCATCGTTATGGTGTTTCCAGGACTGCCCTTAGAAAACGTATGAGAACTCTTCGTTTAATGGGACCCTATTTATATGTCTCCCTCTCCCCCACCACCACACTCATTCTCGAAAGAAGAATAAAAAGCTTAATTTTGGTTTAATGTTATTAGTTACAGTAGTTTGCACCTATACACCAATTTTCAGCCGTACAAAATATCAGGATATACCCCAAAATATAAATACATATAATCATGAATGTTAAAAGCCGTGTTTCATACATATAAGGGTTAATTTATCCCGAAACCTTAGTTCAATTTTTTTCCCTAAAAAACTCGATCTGTAAAGAAAAACTATGACCCACCTCGGTGGCCGCATAGTCTAAGGAACTACTATCACAGTAGACTAGCCTGCCTCTGAGTGGGAGATTGAGGTTAGAATCTCAGTAGGGTGTACTGAGGTGGGTTTTTCCCTAGATGGTTTTCCACTCTCCCTCCACGCAAATATGGGTACACTTCCTTTAAATACAACCTTCCCAATCCCTCTAAACCATTAACAAAATTAGTACATAAACGTATAACCCGAGCGGGTAGTAAGACGTGGTGCTAAAAAAAAAAGAATCAAATTGTTTAGTGTGTTCAAAAGTTATCATGAGACATATCCACCCTCAACAATCAATCGGTGGAGTTAAAATGGAGATCCCGTTTCACTCGTTCAATAAATCAAACCACATGATTACGTTTTTATTTGTTTTTACACTCGGACAAAAATTGTTATATCACCTATATAAGGAATCTACTATAAAAGCAAGCAGGCAAAAATTTCCCACCCCATCTTGCTTTTACTCTTATTTTTTCTACCAAAGAAATCAAGCATTGGACCCCCTAAATCGCGGGGCCCTGCGTGGCTAAATAGTTGGCACACCCCTAAGGGTAGCCCTGAATATTCCGCAATATTTATTCTTCAACATTATTCGACAAATTACAGCTAAATTATAGTTCTTTGTTACAGTAACTTAGTCACTTTTACTATTTCTAGATCCTTCGGAGAGAGAAGTTTTATGATCTTAAAAAAAATGGAAACCGAGATATTGATAAAGCTCGAATTTTCATGACCCCCTAAAGCCTAAAACGTGGTTTTTCACGATGCCGTCTGTATTGTTAAAATTCAACGACAAAACAAAATAGAAACAAGACATTACATAATAATCACAACATAAAGATTGCAACGGACGGAGAAAATAATAAAAAGGAAACAATCCAAACATATTATATAGGCCTAATATAGACCTGGAATATTAGAGAGGTATTCAACTACACTTGCTATCATATACGTGTGTCCTCACAGACTAATATACACTCCAATTTTCATGGAAAGAGCCTTCATAGGAGGAGCGGTTAAAAAAAATACAAGCATATTTTTTGCGGCCTACATTGATAACATTTTACCATATAGTCAGTGTTATTTTGTAGGCATTGATAATATACATAAAAAGTGACATCTTAAAATCACGTGACCTTGCGTATGAATAAGTGAAAGTATATATAGTATTTTATTTATAGTTGCCAGATAAGGTTATCCCAATTATAATTGGGTTGTATCTATCAGGAGATCACTGGATTTTAAAACATGACTTTGTTTTCATGACATAATTTAAATACATAATAATATTATCTAGTAATTTTGTTGTGAATAATATTTATAGCATAATTTAATTCCAAAGGGTATGCTATTGTATAATTCAAAAGCTAAATGTTTAGTTAGATATAAATAGTACATCTTTTATTCTTACTGCTTTTATTGTTTTGTTAGGGACGAGAACAAATAAAGCAGTATCATAATAATACATCTCAGCATGGCAGTGTTGCTTTAATGACCTGAATGAAAACAAGAATAGTGACAATGTAACTCCCTATTAGACTTATTTTCAAGGACGTAAATTCCAAAACTTGGTCGTTTTCTCAACAAAATCAGATTTTAGAAATTTTGCATGATATTAGCTAGATTTATTTATAAATTATGAAAATAAAATGACGTGAAATCAAAACCCATATTTATCAGTGCTTAGGTTTGTGTACACACTATCTTCCTACTAAGCGGGACAGTATTATAGATACAAGATATTAAAAGGGTGTCCTTTTACTGTTCACTATCTTCAATGCTAAGCTTTTTTTTTAACTAACAATTTGGCGTGCGCGTTTCTTTATTTGCGGATGCCCGCCGGCAGACAAATGTGGGTGCCGTTACCAAGATGACGCTGATGTGGCAACAAACAAATGCGTAGCGGTGCCCGCCTAAGGGGGAGGGGGGGAGGGGCCTTGTTTGGACGGGCCCGCTGCTTGGTAGCGTCACTAATGAAACTAATCTACGAGCCCTGCCAACCAACCCTCCGTGTTCTCTTAACAAGAAACAAACGTAGAGGAAACATCGGTTTCCCTTTCCGCAAACCAAATGAATAAGTGCTCCCCGTTCTCTGCTAAGTATCCCGGAGGCGATAAAGGGGACTAATAACAAAATCAATCTTTACCCGCAAGGTAATTATAGGAGTTGTACTTGTTACCGCCTACATACCCCCCATCCCACCCACTCTCCTTCAACCACCCTCTCAGTTCCTTTCAACAGCCCGTGAACCCTGTAAATTTGTAGTCTGGTTAAAAGGAAACAAAGTGAAACATATTTCAACGTTCAGACCTTTACCAGAAAACATTTTACTTCTCTTAGTAGAAACTAAGGACTCGAGTTAAACAAAGAGATTTACTGTAGTTTTTATCTGGGGAGTGAAGCTAAATTCATTTTATTAACTGGTTTTTTAGCTTTATAAAAACAGATTGTGTTATTAATTAATTTATGAACATAGAGTACGGTGCAATAATTTGTTAATACAGACCAATATTCAAGAACCTTATCTAACATCTATAAACTTTACTGATATACTTTCACGTATTCATACGTCAATCTATGTGATCAGCAGCTATCACTTTTGAAGACCTAAAAAAATAACCCTAATAATCTAGTAAAATATTATCATTGTTGACCATAAAAAAAGTTAGTAATTTCTAAACGTTTCTTCCTATTAAAATCATTCTGTAACTTTGCTTAATGTGATAGCTTTAAAATAAGATTGAAAAATGTCTCATATACTTAAAGCACAGTAGCTTTACCATAAAAAGTTGATGTTGAAAAAAAGTTTCCTAAATAAAATTACTCGCATTTAGCTATAATTTTATTATTTTTTAAGCACCGTGTCTTACTAGCCGTTCGGGTTATACGCTTATGTACTAATTACGCTAGTGGTTTTTGGGATTAGGAAGGTTATATTTAAGGAAATGTACCCTTATTTGCGTAGAGGGAGAGTGGAAAACCATATTTAAAAAAACCTCGGTACACCCGATCTAGATTCAAACCTTGATCTCCCCGTCATCGTTAGTCTAGCCCAGCGATTCTTAACTGGGGGCCACAAAATGTTTTTGGGGGGCCTCGGAAAATTAAAAATGTTATTGGCTTATTACTGAAGTATACTACCTTAAGGTTGGGTGCTAGTGAGCACCAGTTTAGTGCATTAAGTCTGCAGTTTTTATAGCATAAACTTTTTTGGCAAAAATAGATCAAATATTTCTTCTATACAAACATAGAGTTTAGCTTTTTGCACATGCTAATCTCAAAAGTTCTTGAATATCTCTCATGAGCATAGCGGAATTTGGTGACAAACTTTTTAAATGCAGAGAAAAAGTTGTCACTAAATTCCAGGACACCCTTGAAAGATATTAAAAAACTGTTGGGATTAGCATGTGCGGAAAACTAAGCTCTATGTTTCTATAGAAGAAATATTTGATTTATTTTGGCCAAATAAATGTTTATGCTATAAAAACTTCGAAAATACTGCCCTAAACTCACGCTCATTAGCACCCCATCTTAAATACATTTTGGAAGAAAGAATTTGATGATCGTAAGCATGTAAGTAGAGTTGGCTCTCGATTTTCTGGGCTAATGGAGGGGAGGGGAAGCACATGTAATATAAATTACGGGTAGTACATATAATCCCCATCTGTTTACCATCGCCATTCAAAATTTGCTGTCTTATGTTTCTACTTATTTATGTGAAAAGGAAATTTCCACAATGATAAATATTAAAATGAAGTAGGAAAATCGACTCCGGATCGACTCCTGCATGCGAATATCATTAATTAGTACAATTGAAACAATAATAGACAAATTAGTGGAATGTGTTCAACAGCAGAATTCCCATTAAATACATTTAGGTAAGTTAATTTCCGTTTTTTACTTTCTCTCTATCTTACAGGTAAAGAAAGAAAGTATGGTGATCGTCAAAAAAATCGAACTCGAGATTTTGATGAATCTTGACGTTTCATGACTCCCTGAATCCGAAAAAGTGGTTTTTAAATTTCCGTCTGTCTGTCTGTCTGTCTGTCTGTCTGTACCTCCAACTAGAGCCTAAACTATTTTACCGATTGAGCTAAAACTGGATATCTAGGGTTTTCATAGGGTTGCCCCGAGGGGTTTTAGGAATTGGATATCTACCCCTAAAATTAAGGGTAGTTTACTGAAGGGCAAAAAGAGAAAAAGTCGATTTTCTCAAAATCCGCTCTAACNAAACTTGATATCTAGGGTTTTCATAGGGTTGCCCCGAGGGGTTTTAGGAATTGGATATCTACCCCTAAAATTAAGGGTAGTTTACTGAAGGGCAAAAAGAGAAAAAGTCGATTTTCTCAAAATCCGCTCTAACGATTTTGATTAAATTTCATTTATAAACATTAATAAATATTTAAAAAAAAATGGCTACTCTCAATATTTCGGCAAAATGGCTTTAAGGGCTCCGGTCTGATGCGTAAATTAACTTTTTTGTTTGTTTGTTATTATGATCAGTAAATAAAGCCACTATTTTAGAATAAATCTTAATAGCTAATATGCTAATAAAAACTAGAGTGTCACGAAAATATTTTAGGATATCTAGGGGGCAACGAGTAATAAAAAGTTAAGAACCACTGGTCTACCCTACAAGAGTAGCACGTTAGAACACGCGGCCACCGAAGCGGTTATAATTTTAGTTAACGTCGCTATAACTTCCGAGTAAAACTCACACCGGTGGTAGGTGAAAAAATAAAATTGCGTCTGTCTCTTCTTGATTGATTTACCAGTGACTTGAAGGTCAAGGTTAGAATCACGGCCTACTCTACTGAGGACGTATTTTCCCTAAGAGGTCACTAAATCTTCCTTAACGCATAATGTAGGTATACTTCCTTTAAATTTTACTTACGTCAATAAAATAGGAAGAAGAATCCAGGCGGGTGGTAAGATGTGTAACATGGTAACATAAATAAGTGAGAATAGTTCAGACTAATATTAGTAACTCTCGCAACTACGGGCATATGGACTAAATAACAAGCTCAACTACTCTAGTTTATTGGTGAAAGGGATATGTTAACCCGGATTGGGTGAGGTGAGGGCGAATTATTTTTTTTCTAAATCGTTTATCATCTTACCTTCACGCAAATTCTGGTGTATTTACTCTAATGTTTACCTTTCTCATTCCTATCCAACTAGTGTAATTAAGCTGTGAATAGCCCATATGGGTGTCTAGAACTAGTAAAGAAATAACGTAATATATTATTATTATTATTATTATTATTATTATTAGCGCCGCGTCTTACTACCTGTTCAGTTATACACATATGCATTAATTACGCTAATGTGTTAGGGATTAGGAAGGTTAAATTGTAACTGCGTTTGTGTGGAGGGAGAGCTTAAAATCATTTAGGAGAAAACCACCCTCAGTACACCCGACTGGGGATCGAACTCCGATCTCCCCGTCATCGGAAGTCTAATATATAGCGAGAATAGTGCCTTAAACCATGCAAACACTTAAGCGGGCAAATACTTAATTTATTGAAACACTACTTATATTATAATATCAGACTTTTATACTTTATATAATATTATGTAGTGCAATTAGTGTCTCATATAATTCTTTATTTTTCTATCACTATCTCAGTATATACGAATATATGATAATTACTCTAATGGGATAGGGACGGGGAAGGAAGCATTTTAGAGACAGTTTGCCCGCATTTGCTTGGAAGGAGAGTGGGAAACAATTTAGAAAAAAAATCACCCTCAGTAAGAACGACTGGCCAGTAAAATGGTTTTGATATTATCTACCTAAAGGGAAAGCGCAGATAATATTAATTAACGTATACAATTGTGAAAAATGATCTGGTAGTTTTATAACTGATAAAAAAATCTCTTATCTAAATCCTGTTGTAAATTATCGGGTACCCATCAACTTCATTTTAGCGATGAGGTTGACAGCAATGAATATAATGAAATAAAAACTCAGATCTTGACTCACTTATGCCGACCTTGATGATTGCTTACGGGCACGAATATCATCCCGATCTCCTATCTATGAGATATTCGCCTATAAAATGCAGCGAAAAGGATCACACTGACTTTAAACGTGAATTTAAATCCTCCATTTGAGTGCTCATTAGCACGTAGAGAATTTTTAGAAAAATTGGAAGAAAACAACTGGAGATCTTAGTTTTTTTTTTAATTCGTTGATTTTTTTTTCCTCAGGTGAATAAAAAGGCGGTCAAGACCCACACGGATACTGCTAAAGAATAATTCCCACTTGATTGTGTTCATATTTTGTAGTATTATTCAATGTACAAGTATAAATCTCATTTAAAAAATATATTAGTGTCCACCACATTCCTTAGAAGTCTTGAATGTGACCCTGTTCTCGAAAAGGTTGGAGACCTGGTTCTTAAGGCCCTTGGCCCTGTCGACTGCAAGACCTATTTTATGTGATGGTGGGCGGGAGGGTGAAAGGCGTGGCGTGGCTTCACAACCGACCAAAGTATCCTTCCGCGCCAACAAGAACAGGTGGATCACGGAAACAGTAGATGGCGCTATGCAACCGGCAATTTTCTATTGAAAAATGTTAAAATTATTGATATTTGATCACTGTTAAATTTATAGAGGAGGTGTCTATATAAAAAGTATAACTTAATAAACATGCTTTTAATCTTGAACAAACCGTTTCCAAAAAGAAAATTGCAAAACAATCAAAATTCTTGAAGAAAACTGTTTGTTCCCATGGCTCTGCATTTCCACGCCAGATAAAAGGGCTAATTGACTTAAGTATATTATGGTTGAGAAGGAGAACATAGAACAGTGGTATTCAAACTTTTTACTTTCTCTTAACAACTCGTAGAGAAAATATTGTGATTGTCAAAGAATTTAAACTCAATATTTTAATAAATTTCGGCGTTTTATGACTCCCTGAAACAAACAAAAAAGTTGCTTTCACGATGTCGTCTGTCTGTACCTTGGGCTAGACCTCGGGCTGATGGGCAAAAAAGAAAATACCAACTTTCTCTAAATTCGTTCTAACGATTTTGGTTAAATTTTATATCTAGACACTGTTTATTATTATAAACAAGACGTAGATTCTCATTTTCTCATAAAATTAAATTTGAGGGTACGTTACACGTGGGAAATTTTTTAGTTTTCATCATTTCTCCGCAACTATTTGAGGTATGAAATATCTTATCATTGTAAAGTTGTATTACTATTAAAGATACACATCTTTTATTTGAAATATATTTTTACAAGCCCAATAATTTTTAGCTATAAGCATATATATATACTTTTTATTTCAACTCTTAGAATGCATTTGAGTCTTATGCTCTTTGGTGGATAAAGATGTTTCTCTTTTTTCAATCTTTATGTAACAGTGTTCCTAGTTCCTAATGCCGTAGTATAAGTAAGTAACAGTGTAGATTATTTCATTTATGATCTTTGGTGGAATATTTCTACAACAATGTATAGACCTATCATTTTGTTTTAAATATCTTCCGAGTTTTTAGCAAATGTATATTTTAAAATAAAATCGGGAGAAAGTCTGTACGCTGCACCGTATCATTTAATTTTGGTTCGCTAACTTCCATATATAATTCCTCTTCAACTTAGTACCCTCAGTGTGTTTGGTTCAAAATGCAAGCTGGCATATTCCATTATTCATGTATAAGAGATAGAAAGAGAGAGAGAGAGGAAAAAATTGCATTCTCAGATCGCATGTTTTAACGACCGGCTCTCTTGTGGCTAATCCTAAATCTGGCCCAGCTAATTCAGTGTTTATCACGAAATATTATATACGTGTATACATACATATTTTTAAATTTTAGCTACCCTCTTAAATATCTTCGGGTACCCCAGGTTGAATACCAATAGCATAAAGCATAATCTCTCAAAATTAGGTTCGTGAAACAAATCTAGGTTTTTAAGTTATTTTTTATTTGTATTTTCACATCATATCAAAAATTAACTACTCACAATATGCTTACACATCTGTTTTTTTATTACTGTCATTCTAAACGTATTTCTCTTTTATTAATATGAAGTGGGTTGCGTAGGATTTTTAGTTTCATCTCGTATGTCGTGAAAGTTTAGGTGGGTCGCAACGAGTCACAATTAGCTTCAGCGGGTCCCGCTATATGTTCAAATTTGGGAGCCACTGGCATATAGATGAAATACACCCATATTTTCATAAAAATTAGAAGGTAAAGAAGACCACAGTAAAATCATATGAGAAAAACAACACCCAGTTTTATCAGCTGGATCCTAACCCCGACCTTTCATCAACGGCGACAAAGAGCAATGCGAGTTTAATGCTTTAAGTTGTTGCTTATTGTATCTCAAATAATGATGTACTTAGTAATGTAGTTTGACAGTGTAATTAATTCGTGTATGTGTCTTGTAAAAATATCTATTTACTCATTAGATATTAATGAGCCGTTTATTCCATAATCAAAACAATAATTAAAATGAAAAAATAGCAATTTTTTCCAGCTAAGTAAGATTTCTATCATAATACAGGGTGTTTATGAAATAGCTCCGGGGTTTCAAAGCAAATTTTATTAATGTAAAATATAAAATATCACTTAAATGAATATATATCGTGAAAAGTTTTATATATATATATATATATATATAAGTTTTTTAGGTGACTAGTACACTTCGATGTGTGCCCAATTCTACCGCACTTGATGTATTTAATTTGAATTTTCAAAAACATCGGAGTTCTTTTATAAACACCCTGTATAAGACTGTTCGAAACAAGTTGTGGAGATTATTTACACATCATGGTCAAGTTAATTGGGAGGCTGTGTGCAATTATTGTGAACTTAAAGTACGAGACATCCAGCTTTCATTGTTATTGAGAACTTAGTACATACATTGATTTCTAAGCTGATTAATGGAAGCTTGTAAATTGCCTTGTTGGTAAATTAAATATACATATTGTGTGCTTGTTATAAGATGAAAGGTGCAGTGTGATTTCTAACGATGGTAGGTATAGTTTGACTGATACACGATGGTAGGTATAGTGTGACTGCTATACGATGGTTGGTTTAGTGTGACTGTTAAATTATTGTAGGTATATTGGGACTGGAATATGATGCTAGATATAGTTTGACTGATACATGATGGTAGTTTCAGTGTGACTGTTATAATGATAGGTATAGTTTGACTTGTACGATGGTTAGACTGTGACAGATATATATGATGGTAGATATAGTTTGACTGATACATGATGGTAGTTTCAGTGTGACTGTTATAATGATAGGTATAGTTTGACTTGTACGATGGTTAGACTGTGACAGATATATATGATGGTAGATATAGTTTGACTGATACATGATGGCAGTTTCAGTGTGACTGTTATAATGATAGGTATAGTTTGACTTGTACGATGGTTAGACTGTGACAGATAAATATGATGGTAGATATAGTTTGACTGATACATGATGGTAGTTTCAGTGTGACTGTTATAATGATAGGTATAGTTTGACTGATACATGATGGTAGTTTCAGTGTGACTGTTAGGCGATAATGGTAGGTATAGTTTGGCTGTCATACGATGTTAGTTAGATTGCGACAAATATATATGATGGTAGATAAAGAGGGATTACTATACGATGGCGGGTACTGTGTGACTAATATACGATAGAATGTATAGTTGAACAGCCAGACGATTGTAGATATCTGACACTTGTGAAACTTACTAAGCCAGTTTTCATATAATAATAGGTCAAAACACATGTTCTAAAAAAAAAACTATTTGTAAATAATATAAATGGTGATAGAATAATAATTGGTCAATGTAAGTGGTAAATAATGTTCTATCAATATCCTCCAAACCTACCATCCTCTCAAGATTATACTTGACTATTATCCGTATTTGATGATTATTCTTTCACTACCGGTTTTATTAAACGAAACATTTGTCTCATGTTCGTTTGTCGCAAAGTTTCCAACGCTTCTGCTGAAATGATAGCCTTGCTGATCCAGCAATTTAGCAGTAGACTGTACTACCACAGAAAATTAAGTCGAGAGTCGAATCTTTGTAACGTGTATTGGAATCACATGTGATTTATAGCTATGACCTACACCGGTGGACACGTGGGTTGAGGCACAGATATTGTCTGGTCTGGATTGCTGGTGACGGGAATTCCGGTTGGGGGGACTAAATAAAGAAACATTTTCTAAGAACTCCATATTTATCATTACTACTCCGTTTGTTTAAATATATGTGGATAGCGTAAACGAATAGTAATACACGCTGAAAATAGATAGTAACAGTGAATTTTCCATCTCATCTTGAAGCGAATGCAGGTATATTTTCTATTATTACCCTTCTCCTCTTTCTCTTTGGATGAATTCAAACAAAGCTGTGTTAAACTTATACTTTAAAATACAACAAAAAAACGTTAAACAGAAGTACTGGTTTCAAAACTTAAAAATACTTTCATTCGATACGAGCAGTACTGTCATTAAGATACGCTGTTAAGCACACATTTCAAATATAAAAGGGTAATAATCTATGTCCGATATTTGTTCTGAAATTCGCTTGTTTTATTTGTATTCAGAGAAATGTCAGTGCCTCACCGGGACATTAGTAAAAACTAATATAGATTCTTTAGTTGTTTTATTTACCCTTAGACAGCAATCTAAACTTATGTAGTCCAACTTTTATGGGAAGAACCTTTTATGACAACTAGAAAAGATACTAGAAATATTTTCAAGTATGGGGACCTGGTGGTCTCGAGGTAAGGTTTCAGACTTCTGTGTAAGGGGTCCGGGGCTCAAATACTTGTCCCGGCACAGAGTTATCTGATTACCAAACCCTTCCTTCCCCTCCAACAGAGTGTTGTTTGCTTTGTGAACGTGTGGAATGCCAGGCCCCCACCGTGGTTCGGAACCCATGTTCAACTGTAGGTCCCCTCTGCTTTCCACCTTAATCATTCTCACGTATCAGCCTTACTATCTGGGGATAATTAAATTCGCCTTAATGGTGTCCCCACCTCAGAAATAAATTCCTCCAGTAAGCCAGGAAAGCAGAGGTAGGGCAAATGGCCAAGATCTAGAGCATTGCCCCTACCCCCATCCCACCCATATTTTCAAGTATTCATACTTCAACTAAGGCTATCTGTGGCTGTAGTTTTTGATAAATATTATCTCAATATCTTTAACTATTAACTAAAAAAACTCTATGGTGTGAGCACGCAAGCAAGCTATACCGACCGAGCTGCCGCCGCCATTAGCAATGATAGTTCCAACAATTGCGGATAGAGAGTCTCATGTGGTTATCACAGAAAGCTCTCCAGCCGGTAAACTCAGTTTTCTAAATGAGAGCTGAAATTTCTTTGTCTGAATAGCCACTCATTTTTTCCCCAAAAGGCTGAGTTTGACTCCATTCCAGAACCACTGCTTCACAGATAGATTTTGGAAATGCCAGGGATCGAACCTGAGACCTTTGAACCTGTAGCTAGGGAGTATGACCACTATTAATAAAATGGTACAATGTTTTCAGTGTTGGTAGCAAAAATATATGTATTTTCTAAAAATATAGATCCATGAAAACTTGACTATAGGTCTTAAACCTAAACTGTGATCAGGATTGTTGTATTTATGAGCTTTAGAATGTTGACCGCCACATCTTAGAGGTCAATTGGGTTCACATTTTTTTGTCAAGATTAAATCATTTTCAACACCCTTAATATAATAGAAAGTATAGAGCTAAACTCTTACGAACTGTCAAACAGCTATATTAATAAAAGTCTAATGGTGTCTGTATCAATGTATTTTTGTCCAGAGGATTTTTAGTCCTTCTCAATGAACTAGAAAGTTAGAATTTAGTGAGACTATAGAGAAACCACTCAAAAGGTGAGCAAAACTTTCAAACTCAAAAATTTTAAAAATTTAAACCTGTTTTAGTTAGTCATTTTAATTCGTCGACATGGACATTTCAAAAGCAAGGAGAAACCAGAATAGAAATTCCAATGTCAAATCCAAAGAGAAATTTCAAATTATAATATAATGATCTGTTTTTATAGTTTTTGTTGTTGTTTCGTATTCATATATTAGTAGATAAATAAATGGTACAGAACTCCGCACGGACTTTCTAGCTCTATTGTTTAAAAATGAAGATATTTACTCAAAACTCGCAATATATGTGAAACGAAATAATATACACTAGCAAACCCAAACATAAATTGCACTATACTTATATAAAACTTTTTTTGAGTCCCGGTTATTTTTAAAGAATTAAAGTCCTCATCTGTATGTTTGAACCGATAAAAAAGCTCAATATTGGGTCCACAAGGGTCAACACTTTATTCAAATTTCGACTTCCGCTTAAAATTTTCGACGTTTTATTAGGTGTTGCACATCTTCATGTCATCGTATTGCTATTAAATTCCTCATTTATAAATTTTGACCAATAAAATGTAAATACTGACTATTGAGTCTAAAATGAAGGAGATATATCATTGTTGTACAAACATTTCTACTAAGATGTTTAAGGAAAAATAACATAAACTTTTTAAGAGACTTTCTTGTATTTAATTACTCTATGGCATTGGAGAATTATTGCGTTAAAACTTAAGTAGTATATCTTTACAACTAAAGCTCACAAAATTGTATTGATATATTTTCCAATATCTCAGAAACTGTCGGTTTTATAAAAATATATTTCATATAAATTTTTAAATTTTTAATAGTGCTACAATTTTATAATGATAAGTTCTCAAATAGTTGTGGATATACGGAAATTTCAGCTTCTGTAAAATACCCTAAACGTCATTTTCATGGGAAAATGAAAATATCCACTTTATTTATAATCTTAATCAACGCATGGATAAGAGTTTTAATCAAAATCGTTTGAGCCGATTTTGAGAAAATCGATTTTTTCTCTTTTCGCCCTTCAGTAAACTACTCTTAATTTTAAATTGAAACAGACACACAGACAGACGGTATTTCAAAGACAATTTTTTAGGGTCTGGGAGCTATGAGACGTCGAGATCCATCAACATTTCAGGTTAGTTTTTTTACGGTCACAATACTTTACCTTTAGTTTTCGAAAAATAAAAAAATATAAATATTTGCGTATAGCTTGAAAGTTATTGATTTTATAAAAAATGCTTCAAATAAAATATTTGTAATATTAAATATACATACATATTTGTAATGTTAAGTAATTTCATATCTCAAATAGTTTCGGAGATATGATAAAAAATGTGAATTTACGCATCAGACCGGAGCCCTTAAAGTCATTTTGCCGAAATATTGAGAGTAGCCATTTTGTTTGTAATGTTCATAAATGTTTTAAAATAAAATTTAATCAAAATCTTTATAGGTTATTTTGAGAAAATCGACTTTTTCTCTTTTCGCCCTTCAGTAAACTACTCTTAATTTTAGGGTCAGATATCCAATTCCAAAAACACCTCGGGGTAACCCTATGAAAACCCTAGATAGCAAGTTTTAGCCCAATCGGTAAAATAGTTTAGGCTCTAGTTGGAGGTACAGATAGACAGACAGATGGAAATTCAAAAACCACTTTTTTGGATTCGCGGGGTCATGAAATATCGAAATTCATCAAAATCTCGGCTTCGATTTTTTTTGACGATCACAATACTTTATCTACCTATAAGATAGCGAGAAAGTAAAAAATTATTCTTTGGCAAATCAAAATTACACAGTTAACGCTCGACACCATTATTTGATTTGAGCTTACATACATACATACATATTATATATTTAGTCAAATCAATGACTACTCTAATTAAAAGGCATCTTGGAGATGACCGAGTGTGTGACATAAAGTTAGAAAAAAGCCGTTTCAGAAGAAATGCCATCTCCTCTCAGGCAGGCCCGCCACGAACAGGGGACCATCGGTACCATATTACCGAGACCAAGACTTTCATGGCTCCAGGCCGAAGTTTACAAAAAATTTTAAAAGATGTAGTAGATTAAAGGAAATAAAATATAAAATAAAATATGAATGAAAAGCAATAAAATGCCTCCATACTAAGGGAAAGTGAATGCCCTACAGATTATCTGGGGATTTCCTACACAGGAACTTACTGACATCAGCCACAATATAATGATCATTGGTTCGAGCCAGTCTTGTCTTTCGTTTGGAAAGGTTTTTAGTTTCTTAGCGTTTATTATTTTTGTACTGAAATTAAATTTGACACATAAAGGTAGTCGAGTTAAGTTTAAATTTAAATATTTAATCAAGTGCTTAACATTTCAATGCTCAATAACGTATTAATTTGCATATATTGCTTTAGTTTTGTAAACGTGACATCAAAGTTAGAAAATAATGTACAATCCAAAATTGAACGGAGGTGGCAGAAAACAAGTGCAATTCCTCCCCCCACAACTGACTGGAATAAACTACCCCTCCCCTCTTTATATATATTTCACTCCCCTTTGATATTCTAGAATATTTATTTTTACCTGCGTTTTACAACAGGTTCAGGCTATAAGGATATACCTATATCATAACTAACCTAATGGGGTATGGATGAGGAAGGAGGCATTTTTGAGATAATCTATTCTTATTTTGCGTGTAAGGAGAGTATGAAATCATTTAGAAAAAAACCACCATCAGTAGACCTGACTGGGATTTGAGCCCCGATCTCCCCATCATCAGCAGGGCAGTCTAATACGTGAGTGACGCCTTAGACTATTCGACCACTAAAGCTGGCTTCTTTAATATTAAGCCGAGATATGGCTTTGTACCAAACACTAAATAGCTTCTAGAGGCATCCGATTTCCAAAACTTTTACAGGAAGTGATTACTTCAAATACTGCAGTTATTAGGAGCATTTAATTTTAAAAAAAATCTAGTTAAAGATCATTTCAACTAACTTCTAGAGGCGTCCAATTTTAATAATGTTTCTCGGAAAAGACCATTCTAAATAACTTCTATAGGCATTTAATTATTTTAAAATTTCGGAGACTACTTCAAATAGCTTCTATAATCATACAATATTCAAAATTGCTAGAGGAATAATACTCCAAATAACGACTGAGAGCATCCAATTTTCCAAAAGTTTCTGGAAGAAGCCCACTCTAAATATCTTCTAGAGACATCTAATTTTTGAAGATTTTTCTAGCTGATGACACTCCATACAGCTTCTAAAGTCATGCAATCATCAAAAATTTGCAGGGGGAAGACCGCTTCAAATAGCTTCTATAAATAGGCATCTAGTTTTACAAAAATTTCCAGAGGAAGACCCTTTTGAAAAGATACTATAGGGAGATCCAAATTTTCTTTTTAAATGTATGGTGGAGGACCACTATAAGTAGCTTCTATAATCTAGAGTCTAGTTTCCAAAAATATGACAGGAGAGTACTATTAAAGATAACCTCTAGAAGCATTCAATATTCAAAAGATTGCCAAAGTAAAGGTACTCTAAAATTATTATTTTTGTTAAATGGTTCTTCTTCCCCTCCCCCCTCCCCACCCGATAAATAAATTTCCGCCCCCTACTGAAGTCGAGTACTACAAAGAAAGGGGGGGGGGCACGCACTGCCCCTAATACTGGGCTTGGTTTGAGAAACTTGTGATGGGCCTGCTCTCATTCAGATCTTAGGCTTCATTTATGTGTTTGGTTCATTGTGCAGGCCAAAGAATCTGTGAGAAACTTTATTTTATATCTTCACAAAGGAAGTGGTCAGGAAATGCAATACTCATACTCACGGATGTTTTGATTGTGGAAGTTTGGCTCTCCGAAATGTACAAAACATAGGTACCGACCATACAAGGCAGAAAGAGTGGGAAGACTTTAACTAAAGGACACCTTTACATCACCGACCAGAAACCACCCAAGATATGTCTGGCATGAACAAGGAAGAAAAGTTTGTAGCATCATGTATTTGACGTTGAACACAGAAATAAAAATTGCATAAAGATGAAATTGAATAATGCAGCCATCATCAGAAACTAAATTGGTAATATGGGATGAGTCAACCATAGCTCCGAACAATGAAATATGCATTCAATCATTTGTCGCATAAAAATATATAATTAATAATTATTTCCTATTTGGAAGACTATCAGTTTTACTTTTGGAGTATTTCTTCAGGTAATATTTTCCAGTTCTTCCGCGTGCTCATGGGAAAGCAATCGTCCAGACAAGTATTATATAGTCTCAGCTTTGGGAGGAGTTTGAAATTTTCGAGTTAAATAATGATATACAAGTTTCAGAGGATATATCAACGCACGGCTCGGTATTCCACGAAATATTTGGTAATAGGCTGAGCCTAACTGATATTTTGAATGGCCATTCTGTGTCCGTGAAATAATGGAGCTGCTCAGCTATATTAGAAGGTGTTGAGTATTTCAGAACGAGAGGTCTATTGTTACATTAATGTGAACTCAGTCGACTATATGGATAAACGGGAAAAATACATCCATCCAGAAGAGTTTTTAAACAATTCGACGCCTTCAGGAATACCACCACACAAGTTAAACTTAAAAATAGACAGTATAATAATGCTTCTTGGGTATTTAAATAGGCTAAACAGGGCTTATGTAATGGAATCCCCTTAGCAGTGACAAAATTGAATAAAAAGCTGAGCCATGCAAATATTTTAACAGGTTTATCTCAAGGGGACGTATAATTCTTACCAAGAGTCTATTTGGCATCTGTAGACCTTCACATCCTCTTTATTTTGAGATGGAGGCAGCTCGCAGTTAGACTGCTGTTCTCAATTACTATTAATCAAATACAAGGTCAAACCTTGGACATGGCTAATATCTATATGCCCATGCCCCTTTTCAGCCATGGCCATTTGCACTTGGCCTTTTCGTATACAATTTTATAGAGATAAATATACATCTTTTTACAAACAAAGTATAAACTTTCATGCGCTTATCAATGAAGTTTAGGTTTTCTTAGAGCAGTTAGTACTAGGCAAAACAAATTGTGAACAAAGTTAGTTTCTATTGATTTCAAGAGATTCATTTACACTTATAGTATTCATTTTGAATCTACATAAGCATTTGGTAAACATTACATTGAGCAGGGGTGTCAACATTTGATAAAAATCGTTATTCATTATATTCAAAGGTAGTAAGTCTTAGTAGCATATATAATTATCTACACTTGTAAAAACTTACATAATACTGGTAAATGTATCATTCTTAATGTTTAAATGCCAAATTTGGAGTTGGAATTTATAGTATAAAAGTTGTGTACAGGGTATTCTGAAATTTATGAGAGAAAAAAGTTCAGAGGATACTAACCAAATTTACTATTCAACTATTTAAAAACTAATTTTACATGTAGGACCATAATCTTTAAATATTTTAAATAATCTATATTTGTGTTAAACATGTCTAAAGATTGTAAAATATATATTTCTTAAAATGCAAATAACAATAGTTTTTATAAAATAATTTGCGAATTATGATATTTATATGGTTATAAAACAGAAGATAATTGCTATGTCTACCAAATGTAATAAATAAAGAATTTATTCTTAAGTTCTTTATTTATCAATAATTAACTTCTAGAACTAATCAATGGTTCAAAATTATAAGGGAATTGAAGTAAAAATATGATCAAACTAACTAAAGTAATGGATTATCGCAACAAAAAAAAAGTGACGTTATATTAGAGAGTTCTCGGGTTCTAGTTAAGTGTCTTAACTAAAAATGTGTTTTTTAAGCTGTTATATGTATTCAAGGAGTAGATAGAAGTTCAAATCCTAAATTATTATAATCCCTCAAATCCTATATGTTTGTTTTACATTTTTTTGTAATTTCATAGGATCAATAACTTTGAGGTCTTATATCTAGTTGAGAGTAAACTTTGATAAAATCTAGTGATATCAAATATCTGATATTTGATTGCTAAAGGAAAGAATAAATAATACTTAATGTATTTAACATAAGCTGTGAAGAACTTAAATGTATTCTTTAATAATTATTTAGAGCATATATTTGCAAACGTTATTTTAAATTAAGTAAAAATTGCACTCTTAACCCTTATTTTACTGCACTATTAGAACACCTTTTGAACTTTTGGACCCATCCAATGTTCAAAGACTCCCGAATCCCCTTTGAAGGTCTAAGCCTCCCCCTATTTCACAATCCTGCATCCTCACTGGATGATAATGGCAGAATTCACATTGTTTTAATTTTATAGGCCAATATAGTTGAACTTATTTATTTTTTTACTCACGTAGAAAGAATATGATTTTAATAATTATGTGAGATTCAACCAAATATATGTACCCACAACAATGGGCACCCAGACTAAATATAAGGCTCGTCAAGTCAAGTTTCCGTGTGACAGGAATTTCTGTGATCAAATACCAACCATATGTAATGAGGGTGGTTTTTTCTAAATGGTTTCCCACCCTCCCTCAAATGTGGAAACATTTCCTCTAAATTTTACAGTTTTAATCATTTTCACATTAGAATAATTAGAATGGGAATACTCCAGACGAGTAATAAGAAAGATTTTACATAAAGATTACTCGATCTTGGAATCTTTTCATTTATTAGATAACAGAACAAAAAAAAAACACTCGATAACAAGGTGTAAAAGAAACAATATAAAAATCTGTGTGAATGATTTCTTGTCAAATCTTTTTTTTTTCGAGCTGCCATGAAAGTTTTCTATTGCAACATCACTTTACCCTCTCTCTCTCTCTCTCTTTTTATTTTTATTTTCTCTCGTACATGCCTATCACTTGAATAATGCAGCACTGTGAAAAGAAGTAAAATTTGTTAGGAGACGGTTGGCAGGCATGGCAGGCAGCATCCCTCTGGCAGCAATGAAGCGCAACATAGTTACTTCCAGCACAAGAACAAGCTAGGTAGAGTATCCCCTACTTCTTTCCCTAACCTTCTTCTAAATCCAGTAGCCTGCCTTCCTTACCTGTTTCCTTGCTCTTGCTGAATTTTTCATAGCATCTTTCAAGCGGCTATAAAAAGCTTGACTTTCAATGTATAGCGCTGTTTCCTTTATACATAACAGGGGGAGTAGAGACACGTAGAAGGAAAACCAGTGGATGAGGAAGAGAGAAAGAGAGACTATAGAAAGAAAAGGTCTTTCTTCTATTACTTTACAATTTCTAGTCATAATTGATACTCGCTGGTCTGCAACCTAAGAGTTTCCCTATTCAGTTGGCGGGAGTTCTCAAGTCTCTTTGTTGAGAGTCGAGTTTGAGTAAACCTACCCCCCAACCCCTTCTACTTCTCTCTTTCTATGTCCTTGCCTCCCCCTCCCCCCCCCCAACCTTTATTGTAGTAGCTCTAGGCCTTTATACTAGAGAGAGAAACTAATTGACCTAGCCCATGCTATTCAACCCAATGGTGCGCATTGAGTAGTGTTTTGTTTGGACTGGCTGAGGGTAGTACTAGCCGGGGATGGATTGGTCCTGTTTCCCCTATCCCCTTCTCTCAATGGTGAACACCGAGTGACTGGAATACAGGTTAAGATCTTCAGATACTAGAGGTGATGGGTGTTGTACACTGAGATAAGATTCCTTTTCTTTCAGTCGCTCGCGATTTATTGAAACAGGTTGTCCAGACCATGGAATCTCTTTTTTTTTTTTTTTCCCCAGCACCTCTATAGATCTTACATATTTCTCAGAGAAAATAACCTACCATTTATTTATAATGATATGATTGCTTAAGGGTGCCGATACATGGAAGAACACTAAAATGCGTTGTAGACGTTTAGAAATCACGGGTTATTTATTAAGTGGTTTGATATGTTTTAATGTTGTTTTCACCTAAATGTAGGCGAAAGCTACCATTTAAAAAATTTAAATTTATTTTTAAAAATGTGTGATAAATTACATAAAGCTCTATAAAACAATCCTACATTATCTTAAAAAAAAATTGTTGTGAGCCTATTAAAAACATGAGCATATATGAAAGAGGAAGTTTAGATCGGGGTTTCTGCTTTAATCTCAGAAGTACTAATCTCCGAGTAGAATAATTAAATCATTATTTTTTAAATTTTGAGCTCAAAATTTAAACTTTTTAGTTGGTCAGAAATCTACAGATGAATTTCACATACATTTGATTGAAAACTAAATTAGAAAATATCTAGCAAGTATTTAAATAATCCCTCTTGAATGCCTCTCAATGCTGTACCGCGTAGCACATGTATTTATGTTTTTAAATCACTCAAGTTGACATTAATTACACACGCAGGTAGCATTCAGTATTTAGGCCTAATGTAACATATTCAATGCTATATCCTGTCCTCAACACTCGTAATATGGCAACAGTGGTGACAGATGCATCTGTGAGGTAGGCCTTCATTCGGTCATACATATATTCTTCTACTTTGAAAAAAAAGTTTTTTAATCATCAGGGTTAACATCATTGTAGCTCTGAGAAAATGTATCAACATTAGTGTGTAGAGAGGATGCAAAAAATACAGTAATAAATTAAAGTGTTGAAGACACCTTTACCCCCCAGTAAACCCCCAAAGTCGGTATATTTCAAGACTGACACCTTATCCTATGAGACCACTGGTGTGAGTGAGAAAAGTTTTCAAAAGCTACCATAAACAGACAAGATTTTATTCAGTCAAATGCTTATAGTAATGACATTTTATAAAATATAAAACTTTCTTTCCGACCGAAATTTATAACATTTTATTATTCTATAGGTACTGTATTTATTATATGTATTAAAAGTGACAGCTGCAGTTCATACAACCTAACGTATGAATACTTGAAAGCAAGTCTTTTCTATGAAAATTGGACTGTATAAATCAACGTTTCACAATTTGAATAGTCCTTACCGCGAATATGCATGCTAATTTGTGTCCGTACCACATCTTGTGGATGCCAAACTTCGGTTTACCAAGTAATGAGACATGAAATCGATAAAAAAAAAAATTTTGCTAGCATCAATGGCCGTATGGTCTAAGACTTCACTCTCACAAAATACTACACTGATTATGACGAGGAGATCGGGGTTATAACCCAGGTCGGGTGTATTTAAGGTGATTTTTCCTAGATGGTTTCCCACTCTGGTTCCACGCAAATTCAGTTAGATTTCCTCTAAATTCCGCTTTTCTCATCCACGCTCCATTAGTATAAATATATGGATATCCCGAACGGGTAGTAATATGTGGTGTACTATGTATACATTTCTAAAACTAAATCAAGTACAAAGAGCGACCAGGTTGAAAGCATACCGCATTTTTACAAACCCAGTAATAAAATTTCGCATTGAAATATACACACCGAAAACAAGAAACAAACAGATTAACTACATCAGAATCTTTTCTTTCAAATGAGAGTATTCCCATTGATGGATAGTAAAAATAAAACTTTAAGTCATGCAAGTTTTAGAAAAAGTGTAAAATTACAAAATTAAATGGCTACAACATGTCCCAATAATATATAACTAACGTTTTTTTCCAAATAAATGTCTAAAACACAAACCATGTGGGGGAAAATGACTTGGTAGACCACTAAAAATGATTTTGGAATCAAATTTTCCTGGAGAATAAAACAGACCACTACATTTGTGAATAAACATGAATATGATGGTGATAGGATGATGTAACATGAAAAAGCATTTAAAAAAATCCATAACAAAGAGAATAAAAATTACTCACGATCACGTAGAAAAAAAAAAGTGATCATTTTAATAGTTATTAAAGATTTAGCAAAAAAATTCACCCACATATAGGGCTCATCAATTCTGGTTTTCCTGTGACGAGAAGTTCCGAGTTTGAATCCCAGTCATGTGGTTTATTAAGGTTAAATACTGTAAATATAGGCTACATATACATTTTATTCCCTTTGTGAGGATTTTTTCCCCTCAGCTCTTCTTCTATTTAAGATACTTCTTTAACCATAGAAAAGTATTGAAAATTACACCCAAAGGCAAAGAAAGCAAGAAATTGGTAATGTCTCCGTTGAACTCTTGTTACTTAAAATAACCTCTCTCTCTCCCCTTTTTCGGTGTGTCAATACGCCAGTATGTTGCAGAAGGGAGAAGACAAACTTAATGTTGTACTAGCGGGATGTGAGTTCAAGGGGGGGAGTGTTGACCATTGGAAGTCCCAACTTAACTTAAAAACAAACGAGCTGTTGTGCGAATAGCCCGGAGGTGGGAATTCCATTGGGGGTGAGGGGGAAAGTTGCAACTAGGAGATGCCAGGAAGCCAGCAGTTGGTGAAAAGGGGGTGGTGAAGATTTTACTGTTTTTTTTTTGTTTTTTTTCATTATGACTCGGGGCTTTGAATTAAAACATTCACTATTTGTCGGGGTGAGTAAATCAAATGTGGAGGTAAGCGAGGGTATGCAGACATCATGTTGTGTTATCGGCGCAAGTTGGTAGGTATAGAGAGAGTTTTACTGTATCGCGTGAGAAATGAAGTAGCTAGTTCAATCGACGTGCATATAGGGATGCGAAAAAAGTATCGATACTTTACTAATATCGTTATTTTTCTTTCGATACTAGTAATTTTTTGCTCAATACTTTTTGTCAATACTTTTACTGATATTAGTACTCAGACTCCGGTATCGGATCGGTATCGAAAGAAACAACTATTTTGTTATCTTCACTCATGCTGAGATAAAATGTTTACTGGGATGGACTGTAGAGGAAGAACACATAGCACTATTTCTCAATTCTCACTCATTTTCTTCATGACAAGCAAGAAATAACTTTAGCATTCAATCTCTTGCCTCATTATAATTCATAGCTGTTAATTCGTCTTTGTTTAGCAATACATCCTGATGCCTGGCCGGACGACGGGGCGATTATCGGCCAGTCTTACTACCCCTTCCTTTATCAATGAGCACGATCATCACAAACTAAACAAAATAAGCTTTTGTATAGCTCAATGAACTCAGTTAATTCAAGGTTACCCCAAGCAGAGGAAGCAGAAAAGTTTATGTGCGTTGTTTAAGCAGATGAGGCAGGGCAGGGCGTCCACTCTTTTATTGTTTGTCAATAGTTAATAATCCAGTTTTATATAGTGTACAAACGACGAATATAGTTTTAAAAAATGGCGCCTCTCACTAGTAAATTATGTAAGATTTTTTTAAGAAGTTGGGTGGAAAAAAAATCATCCTGGAAAAAAAAATCAATACCAACACTTACTACTATCGATAGTTTTCTTTCGAGACCACATTTCTACTTGCATGTAGAATCTTTTAGCCGCTCTGTCGGAACAGAACGTTGCCTAGGGTACATTTTGGAGGTTTTCTAAACGTCATACCTACAATGAAATTACATGAGGATGATAGTGTTTATGAAGGAGTGGAGCCAGTGGAAATCTTAAATCTAACTAATACATATGGTACTGCTGAGATTTGAACTTGGAATCTCTATAATAATAGCTATGAATGCTGACCATTAGAATAAGAGGTTGGTCTGCTATAGGCATTTTTTTTTATTATTTATCAAAAATGACAGTGGCAGTTAAAATGACTTGACGTCTGAATCAATGAAACTAGATTAAATGCCGTATGTATTATATTATCTAGATTCGGATGTCAACCAATACCCCAATTGACCTAAACTAATTGTTATTCGTATATAATAAGTACGCCCCTTTGTAGTATGTGCGGGTCACCAGACAATCGTAGCTCATGAGTTGTTGCCAGGGTAGGCAAGGCTTTGACGGGACTGTACAAGAAAGTTGTTTCCTCCCAATCAGTATAAAACTTAACCTTTAGAAATCAAAAAAACATACTGACGTTTATTTCGCGTGTGGTTGGCCAAATGGATAGCTTGAAGTAAGGAATAGTTTACCACTACAGTTCTGTCAAACCTTGCTTGGTTTGGTCAAAATCCACGAACCACCCGAGTTGTTATATACTGTTTCAATAGTCATAGTTATGCTTTTTTGGAGAGTTTTTTTTAGCGTATGGCATTACTTACCGGAAGGAACATGACTTTCAATTAGGTCGCCTGTGTGTAGACTATTTGACGCTCTAGTGGCACAGAACGTTGCCCAGAGTACACCTATGGGGGTAGTCTACACGTACCCTCAATGAGATGATGTGATGACAGTGAATATGAAGGTGTGGGCCAGTCTTAAAATTAACTTAAGCCCAATTCACCAATCCGTGATGACCGTTGGGATAATCCTCCTAAGAGAAATATACCTAAGGTACCAGAATCTAGGTATGCCAAGGGTATCGAACCCGGAACACATAGGTTCGTAGCCAGTGCATTGACCACTACATCATGGGGACGAGCATTGGACTGTGTGTAGGAATTTCTTTATAACCTTCCAATTTAATACATGAGAGTACAGTTTTTTTTATGCAATATGTGTTAATACTCTTTTGGCCTATCGCCCCAATTACAATAATAGATTAAGAATGAGGAAGTTAAACTTTAAAGGAAATCTATCTACGAGGCGTGTTTTTTTTAAGTAAGTACCGTTTTGAAATTAAAAACACACCAAGTGTACTTTTTTATCAATTTTATTTTTACGTGAAAGCCTGTACTTTAATCTACTTTTCAACATGTCGTATCGTACAACCAGCTTTTGAATTCCATCCTCATAGAAATCTGCCGCCTGATTTGATAATAACTGCAACACAGCCGTTTTGAGGTCATCAGCATCGTCGTGGCGCTGACCACCTAGATGCTTTTTTAAATGCAGGAACAAGTGGTAGTCACTAGGCGCTAGATCGGGACTGTATGGAGGGTGATCAAGTTGTTTCCAGCCAAATGATGCGATGAGATCTTGGGTACGATTAGCAACATGTGGACGGGCATTGTCATGAAGCAAAACAATCCCCTTACTCAGCATGCCTCGCCTTTTGTTTTGGATTGCACGGCGCAGTTCAGTTAAGGTCTCACAATAGGTCTCAGAATTTATTGTATCACCATGAGGCCAAAAATCCACGAGCAACACGCCCTTCCTATCCCAAAACACAGTACACATGATTTTTCGGGCTGAAATTGTTTGCTTGAACTTCACTTTCTTGGGTGATGTTGAATGCCTACATTCCATGGATTGTTGTTTCGATTCCGGCGTAACATGAGCCACCCATGTTTCGTCACCTGTGACAATTTGGCTTAAAAAATCATCACCAAAATCACTGTATTGCTCAAGGAAAGTCAACGCACTGGTTAAACGTTTTGTTTTGTGAACCTCAGTCAACATTTTCGGTACCCAGCGTGAGCACAACTTACAATAATTTAAGTGTTCTGTCACAATTCCATAAAGAACACTTCTTGAAACTTGAGGAAACTCATTAGATAAAGATGAAATCGTAAAGCGTCTACTCTCTCGAACTTTTCCATCAACTTTCTGCACCAAGTCTTCAGTCATGACATAAGGTCGCCCACTTCTTTCCTCATCATGCACATTCGTGCGGCCATCTTTAAATGCTCTAACCCATTTTCTTACCATTCCTTGTTCCTGCATTGAAAAAAGCATCTTGGTGTTCAGCGCCACGACGATGATGATGACTTCAAAACGGCCGTGTTGCAGTGGTTATCAAATCAGGCGGAAGATTTCTATGAGGATGGAATTCAAAAGCTGGTTGTACGATACGACAAGTGCCTTAATATTGGTGGAAATTATGTTGAAAAGTAGATTAAAGTACAGGCTTTCACGTAAAAATAAAATTAATAAAAAGTACACTTGGTGTGTTTTTAATTTCAAAACGGTACTTACTTAAAAAACACGCCTCGTACAATTGCGAGGGAAAACATTCGTGACAAAAACACTCAGTAGACACGACCGGGATTTGAATCTTGGTTTATCCGTAAATTTCAATATAATTTATTACGAGAATAGCGCTTTGGGTCATTTTCCAACTGAATCAGTTAATGTCAATAACTAATGCAAAACTAACTCTATTATATATATAATACATATATATATATGCGAACATTTGAGTGAAGGGATATTGGGACACAATTTAATTAAAAATAACCTCAGGACATGCGACCGGGATTAGAACCCAGCTCTCCCTTTTACTGGCGATTCAATCTAGCTACAGAACATATCCTCTCCTTCGTAAAGCTACATTATAATAAGAAGCTTATAATGCACTTATAGCATTTCAACTTGTGTTTAGGTGGAAAAAGGCGTGAAACAAGGTTCGACTGTTCATTTGACCTTGGGGTCGATTCTTGACATCATTCGAAGTGATTTCGGATGGTTTTATCATTTAATTTTACAAGGAAAAAACAAAGTAGAGAAGTTCAAAAATGTACTCGAGAATATGGAAACGTAGCCCAGTGACAGAACTTGATTTGGTGCAGACCCCTTTTTCCCCCGCCATCTTCCTATGTGGTTGAAACTTTGCACCGTCCTTAACTTCCCCCTAAACTTATGCTATCATGTCACTTCGTTGCTAAGAAACTTCAATATTACTTTCTCTCGACACTTCGTAGAAAAAGTGTTGAGATGGTCAAAAAAATCGAAATCAAAATTTTGATAAATGTTGACGTTTCATGACCCCGTGAAAACAAAAAAGTTGTTTTCGCAATTCCATCTGTCGGTCTGTCTGTACCTCAGGCTAGATCCGAAACTATTTTAACGATTGGGCTGAATCTAGGTATCTGGGGTTTTCATAAGGTCTCCCCCCACCCCACCCTCCACCCCCAGGATTTTTTGAAATTAAATATCAGAAGCTAAATCTCAGAATATTTTATTAAAGGGAAAAAACAGGAATAAATCTAATTTTCTCAAAATTAGCTTAAACGATTTTGATTTAATTTGATATCAGACACAGTTTATCATCATAAAAAAATGGCAACTCTCCTGTTCTCATAAAAAAAATGTTAGGGTACTTTATACGTGAGGAAAATTTTACAATTTTCATAATTTCTTCTAAACTATTTGAGATACGAAATAACTTATCATTGTAAAGTTAAGGTACAATTAAAGATACAAATCTTTGATCTAAAATATATTTTTATAAAACCAATAACTTGTGAGCTATAAGCAAATATATATACTGTATATTCAGGTTTTAGAAAATGAATTTGATTCTTATGCTTTTTGGTGGACAAAGATGTTTCTTTTTCTCAATTTTTCTGTAACATTGTTCTTAGTTCCTAATGCCATAGAGTAAGTAACAGTGTAAACTATTTAATTTATGATCTTTGGTGGAGTGTTTCTACAACAATGTATAGAGATATTATTTCGTTTCACAAATCCTGCCAGTTTTTAGTAAATGTTTATTTTAAAATAAAAGCCGGAGAACGTATGTGGGGTGCCCCGTATCATTTATTTATTTAGTTATATGAATGGGTCCTCCTATATTACTGGCAAATTTAAATTTTCTATTCAACTTAAAAGATATTGTATGCCTCCCCATTTAAAATTTTGAAACTCTTCAGGTTATTTTAAATGGTCATTTTACAATCTTTCCGGACTTCAGCTTTCTACTAACCTAAGAATAAGTTGTTTTTATTAATTTGGGACATTTTAAACCCCTTCCCACACTACCCCTCTTACGCCATAACACGTAGAAATGTCATATTTTAAACCTGTCCGATTGTCCGGAGTGGTCCTTCTACCTGGCCGCTGAATTTAGATTTTCTACCACACTTAATAGCCCAGTTATTTTCATGTTTATATCCCCCTCTCCTATTTCCTGGAGTCTCATCCAAAAATATAAGTTTTCAGAATTTTATGATTATTTGAAGGTGTTCCTTTACCTTGCTTGGCCGGCTGTCCTGACGGCCACGTTTGTCTTTTGGAGATTGTCCAGCCATAACTAAGCTCTGCAGTATTCTACCGACTCTATGTTTGCTAACGCCATGAATATTGACGAAAGCTTTGTGGAAAACTGGAATCTATTTACCACTACAACGAGCTTTGTATGTTTAAGATGCGGTATGGTATTTCCTGTCTTCTTCATTTGCAGTCCGTGGTAATCTCTAGGTAATCATGTGGAGAATAATCAAACCACTCATATGTGCACCTTTTTTTTTTCTTTTTCTCCATTTTGTGAAAGTCCTCTAAAAGTAGCCTCCTTTGGGATTCAGGTATTTTCTAGAAGCAGTAAAATCTTGAAGACCTGACACATTAAACGAGTTAGGTTATGTTTACAATAATAACATAGTTTATATTTTTACCTAATTTTATATTAATAATCTTCAAATGAAGGTTTTGAATCAATATTTTGACGTTATATTTCATATAAAAAACAGATCTACCTGCAATAATCCCCAGTAGTTCGTTGTGGCCCACGTTTTCCAACATTATTTATGTGTTCCTGTCCTCTAACTTTGGCATTTCTAGCTGTGTCTTCTTTCTTTTCTTTGGGGTTTTTTTTCGTGAACATTTCCTATCAGGAGCTTGTACTTTCATTAAAAACGATAATAAATTATCATGCATTAACTCACATACAAATAATATTCAACCCGAACATTATCACTTTAAAGGAAAAACACAGCCACTTGGCAAAACCAAAACACAGACTAAACAAAACCAAAGCCAACAATCAAATAGTAAGTGCTACACTAGAACCACATTCACAGAATTTTGCTAGCAAAAACTGGACTTGTCCAGGATATTACCGGTTTTTGCTAAAAAAAGGCTATGGACTTATTCACATCTTGCATGAACACCATTATTTTCAACCATTGATTTCAATGGTACAGGTCCTTTTTTCTTTTCTTTCTCTTTCAAAAATCATTTATACCATCAGATAGAGCTGACAAAGAAGAATAAATTACCATGATCATCTCATAGATGATATTTTTGGGTTAATACAGTGGTTGCTATCAACCACTCAATTATTAATTAAATTCAACATTGAGAAAATCCTCATAATAGTTACTCACATTGAATTAGTCGGTAATAATTCTTTGGTGATTTTTAACATTTCAAACCTTATAATTGTATATAAATAATTAATTGTTCAGCCTTGTTGACTAAAGTTTGGTACAGACTTCCTTTTCTGTGTATTTGACTTGTATTTACCGAGAAAAGAAACGGAGTATGGAATGACTCTTTGATATTTAATCCAACGAACCACTTGATACGCCACCACGGACCACAATTATAGGAACACTTCCCTATATGCTTGTTGTGTAGTGTGATACTGATATCATTAGTTGAATGTTGGATGAATCTATCAAGTGCATTTATTTAATAATATTTATTATAATAGAAGTAATAACTATAGTTGAATAGACAAGTAAACTGTAAATATATAGGATAAACTTGATTAGGTGAGCAATCCTCATTTTTTTCGAAAAATTTTCGACATCAAAATTTAGAGTTTTTATGGGGTGGTCACTCTTATAGTACTAGCTTAACCCGTAAACTAGTTTGGGGCACCATCGCTAGGAGCAGCTTGCAATTATGTCATAGAGGAATGCGTATGCGTAAAAGTGAAGTTCATAGAAAAGTAAGTGTGAAGTATATGTAAAACTCGCCATTATTGTTTTGTTAGCAATTTGCATTGATCTCTATAATATGACTGGATGGACATCTGTGGCTGAAATTTTCGAGCTGTCGTCTGCATAGCATTGTGTAAGAGAGAAAGAAACTTTCGGGTATCGCTTTCTCTCTTTCACCCATACAAGTCAAGGTGGAATTTTGACATAGTTCATTAATTTGATTGAATATATGAGAAATATCAATGTGTGAGTGGTTAAATTAAATAAATATGTTAGTTTAAGCTTTGAAGAGCATATAAAAGTTCAAAACTGTTTTTTCTTTAAATAAGTTGATGTAGCCTAATATGTACGATGATTTTTGAAGGAAGCTTACTTGTAAGGCTTTATCACGTACCAGAATCCTACCGTATAGTTGTGT